>CAJVPY010004723.1:0-12275 GCA_910591965.1 Dentiscutata erythropus | reverse complement strand
TAAATCAACATACCAAGTGACATATAAATTGACCAAAAAAGACCTGACTGAAATAACATGATTGGAGTAAAGAATTGAACCTAATTCAAGATGTTCACGTAATCCGGCTATAATAACTATAATGAGTATAATTCGGCAAACACAGCTGAAATGAACAAGTTGAATCTAAATTAACATACAAAGTGACACATAAATTAACCAAAAAAGACCTAACTGGAATAATATGATTGGAGTAAAGAACTGGACCTAATTCAAAATGTTCATGTAACCCAGCTAAAATATAATTTAGCAAACATGGCTGAAATAAACAAGTTGAATCTAAATCAACATACCAAGTGACACATAAATTGACCAAAAAATACCTGACTGGAATAACATGACTGGAGTAAAGAACTGGACCAAATTCAAAATGTTTATGTAATCTGGCTATAATAACTATAATGAATATAATCCGGCAAACACGGCTGAAATGAACAAGTTGAATCTAAATCAACATACCAAGTGACATATAAATTGACCAAAAAAGACCTGACTGAAATAACATGATTGGAGTAAAGAATTGGACCTAATTCAAAATATTCACATAACTCGGCTGTAATAAGTATAATAAACATAATTCGGCAAACATGGCTGAAATGAGCAAGTTGAATCTAAATCAACATACCAAGTGACACATAAATCAACCAAAAAGACCTAACTGGAATAACATGATTAGAGTAAAGAATTGGATCTAATTCAAAATATTTACATAATCTGGCAGTAATAACTATAATAAATATAATTCAGCAAACACAGCTGAAATGAACAAGTTGAATCTAAATTAATATACCAAGTGACACATAAATTGACTAAAAAAGATCTGACTGGAATAACATGATTGGAGTAAAGAATTAAACCTAATTCAAAATGTTCACATAATCTGGCAGTAATAACTATAATAAACATAATTCAGCAAACACAGCTAAAATGAGCAAGTTGAATCTAAATCAACATACCAAGTAACATGTAAATCAACCAAAAAAGACCCGGCTGGACCGAATAAAGAATTGGATCTAATTCAAAATGTTTATATAACCTGGCTGTAATAACTATAATGAACATAATTCGGCAAACATGGCTGAAATGAACAAGTTGAATCTAAATCAACATATCAAGTAACCCGGTGGAATATGTAAATCGACCAAAAAAGATCTGACTGAAATAACTTGATCGAAATAAAGAATTAGACCTGATTCAAAATATTCATGTAACCCAGCTATAAGTATAATGAATATAATTTGGCAAATATGGCTAAAATGATCAAGTTGACTTTAAATTATCAACATACCAAGTGACTCGGTAAAATAATCACATTGAACTCATTGAACTTATCCAGATCATTTTGGTATATTGTATTAGGATAATCAAATTGAACCTAATTCAACATACCAAAATGACTTGGCTGGAAAAATCGAACAAAATCTAATTCACATCCCAAAATGAGCAAATGAGCAGGCTAAAATAATCAAGTAGAACATAATTCAACAAACCAAATGATTTGGCTAGAATATGTATAATAACCTGGCTAGAATGAACATATAAAGTGAGCTGGCTAGAATAGCTGATCCAACATACCAAAAATAACTAGCTAGAATAAGTAAGTCGATATACTAGTTAGTATATTGAAGTATATCAAACATAATTCAATATAAAAAAACTAACCTGGTTGGAATAAACAAATTGAATCTGATTCAACATACCAAAAATTGACCTGGCTGGAATGAATATATTGATCATAATCAATATAACAGTGATTTGGTCTAAAAACAAGTTGAACCTTATTCAACATACCAAATAAGCCAGTGAAATAAGCCAAGACGACCCTGCTAGAATAAGTAAGATAGATTGAACTTGATTTAATATGTCTAAGTGACCTGGCTGGAACAAACAAGTTGAATCTAATTCAATATACCAAAATAACCTGAATGAAATAAACAAACTTGACATCTTGAATAATCAAATTGATCTGTACCAAGTAACCCGCCTTGAATAAGTAGGCTTGTTTGTTAGCATTACGCACTTGTTTGAATTATTCACTGCATTATTTGCACTTTGCCTAACTACTTTAAGGTATATTTATTAAGAGCACTTACAGATCGAGCCTCCTTATTTATTTATTTTCTTATATGCATAATTATATTATCAGTCTATTAAAATAGACTTTTAAGGTACAATACAAATCTATCACAATAGCACAGCCTCCTTATCATTATTAAGTTGATTCTATTAATATCTATCTTAGTGCAACTTCAGTGTTAAGTAACACAATCTCAACGCTAGAATAAGCAAGTTGAATCTATCAAAACAACCCAGCTGGAATAATCAAACTGAACCTAATTCAACATACTTGAATAAACCTAATTCAACATAACAAATTGACCTGGTTGGAATAATAGCACAGTTGGAATAATCATGTTGAACCTAATAAATTAAAATTGGTAAGATTGATTATTAAAAAAAAATTAAAATTGATTATTAAAAAAAACATTAAATAATAAGTAAGGAACCTAACTTAACATATGAAGACTTGCTTTGCATACTCCATGACCATCATGTAATTACTATTATTGCCGAATTGCACTCATATTTATGTCGATCTTTAACCTCTTTAATATACCTATCAATCATACTGCTTTAAAAAACAGTACCAAAAGCCTCCTTTAGCAAAGTACTTTATACAGTATTTGTAAATTTACTAATAGGTATCCATTTAATAATATCCACAAGTCTTGCTGTATTAAGTTGTGTTTTTGAATTATTGGTCAATGCCATGATTGTCACTTGTCCAATATGAGATTTTTTTTTTTTAAATCTTAATATTAAAAGATGATAAATATAATAATAATATGATCTGACTGAAATAAATAAGTTGAACTTAATTCAACATATCAATGTAATCTTGCTAGAATAAACAAGTTAAAACTTAACTAGCAACCTGCTAAAATAAGTAAGCTGAACCTAATTCAATATACTAAACTGATCCGACTAAAATAAATAAGTTAAGAAAGAGACTTAAAATACCAAAATGTTACAAACCAAGTAATCTGCTAGAATAATCTAACAACATACCAAAATAACTCAACAAGAATAGGCAGGTTAAACCTCCTTTCCCCTATTCTTTAACAACTCCGAACTCATTATAATCCTCCAAAATAAATTAAATCTCGCATTATCATCTAATATTTTCTTAAGTTCAGAATTGACATGATTTGATGATTTATTAGTTTTTAAAAGATTTTTATATTTTGAACCTAATTCAAATACTAGTAAATATCAGTACAACAGCAAGTTAACCCTAATTTAAATACCGGTGCGATTCTACTGAAATAAGCAAGTTGAATTTAATTATGTATACTGAGTAACCTGCTATAATGATAATGAGAAATTTGAATCTAACTCAATATACCAAAGTGTATCCAAGCAAACCAACTAAGATAAAAAAATTAAACATACCAAGTAACCCGGATAGGTAAATTGACCCAATTCAACATACAAAAATGACTAACCGAAGTAATCAAATTGGATATAATTCAATATACCAAACTGACTTAGCTAGAATATTAAATTTAAATCAACAAAATAACCCAGTTAGAATATCAAATTCGGCAGACCAAAATGACCTGGTTGGGCTAAAAAGTTGAATATAAATCAATATATTAATATAACCTGGCTGTAATAGGAAATTTGAAAATACCAAGAAGATATAAATAATCAGTTTTATTATTACTATGAGTCTAAATAAATTAATAAAGTTCTGTTATCATTATATCAAATTTTTTTTTGTATTTATATCTCAATTCGGAGATCAATCCAATTTTATTAGGCCAATCCGATCTCACAGTTCGGATTGGATGATAATCCGAATCTGTCAGATTCAGATTTTCAGAATACTAATATTAACTAGCTTTTATTATATAATTATTAAAGATTATTTTGTATTGTGATTGGCTTGCTTAATTTTGAAAAAATAGATAACTAAGAGAAAATTAATGCTAAACAACTATTTAATTTTAATAAAACCATTAAAAAAAATTTTTTAGTAAAAAATTAAATAATAAATCAAATAAAAATCTGTACAAAACTTCAAACCTATAGTGTAGGACACTTTAAACTAGCAAGTAAAATAGACAAGCTTTAAATTGTATTACAAAAATAACTAGTATAGCTAGAACAATTTTTTTTTTTGTAAAAATGTAAAAAAAAATCAGAAGAATAAAATTACAGAATTATTTTTGTTAATTTATTAAATTTCAATATTATAAAAGCTTTTAAAATTAATTATTTTTACTAATAAAACTAAAAATTTGGCCAATCATAATTCTGGTAAAACTATTATAATTCTGGCCAAGCTTATTATTGTTCTGACCAGAATTATAAAATTTTTTTTTTTAAATTTTAAATTTTTTTCAAAAATATTAATTTATACTATATTAGCCAATCATATAGCTTGATTTTTGTATAAGATTACACAACATGTCCATAAAATTTGGCCACTATTTTTTTGTTTTTGGCTTGTTGGTTTAAGGTATCTCGCACTGTAGTAGCTATAAATGCAAAAATTAAATACAATTTTGTACAAAACTTCAAATTTTGCAGCTTTTTGCAAAAATACAGATTTTTGCAAATTTATACTTATTTAATTGGAAAATGTTAAATAGTGCACCTATACATTTGGTGCACTTTCTTTTTTATAAATTAAATAAGTATAATATTAGAGTTAGGGCTAGAATTAGAGTTAAGATTATGGTTGCTTATTAGTAAAATTGTACAAGAAATATTTTTTATTAGTTACACAACAGGGTTATCCTAGTAAAATTTTGCCATACGTATAGTCAAATAATTCAAATAAACTATTATTAAAGTTAGAATTCAGGTTAGAGTTAGAGTTAGAGTTGGGTTAGGTTTAAAATTGTGTAATAATAATAAGTTATCAGGCAGACACTGCCTGATAACGGGTTTATTTGATCAAAGATTTAAGAAATTAAATTCATTTGGAATTTAATTTCTTAGGCTGATCTTAAAATCCTTGACCAAATATATGTTATAAGAACTCTTTTCCATAGATCATCAAAACAATAGGAAATAGTAAAAATAAACAAACTATGTTGTCTAAAATTTGTAAATAAAACTAAATAACAGCCTTTAAGGTATACCAATATAATTAAAGAACCTAACTAATACTTTAACAAAGCTGAAAAGAGATCAAGACATATTACTTTCTACTCCCGAAGCTTTTGAAAACTTCTTTGTTCCATTAACACCACCTTTCTATACTGGGATGGATCCCTTTGGGGCCTCTGACAGCACCAATAGCAGAACACAGGCAAAAACACCTGATAACTCACCCCCTTTAAAGAAGACGAAAACAACTAACGAAAATAGCCAAACTAAAGTAACCACTGGCGATTCTTTACAAATTCCTCCTTATACTGCACCCAAAAAATTAAATAAAAAATCACCCCAAAGTAGACATTCTAGCAAACTCCTGTCAAAAAACTAAATGACATCATTCGATCCAAACAAACAAACAAGTATGGGAAAAAATGAACAAATAACATCATCCGATCTAAATAAACAAACAAGCATGGAGAAAAAAGAACAAACTCCCATGGCCCAGGCCAATACAATGATTATCGATTCCCATTCTGTCGGCCCCTTTTCTGATCTTACCCAAAACAACTTCTGGAACCCTGAGTAACAATCACTAGTGCTAATGGAAACGAACCAACTTACTCCACCAAATCACAGTTTCGAGAATAACATGGACACACAATCCAATGCAACAGTTGAATCCCAAGAACCCCGAAAAGAAGTCTTATAGCAAAGCACTTACCTCAAACATGAAAGCAAATAACTCCAAATCTAACAAGTCACTTATCTGGGCTAATTTGGTGGCTAAGACCCTAGCTAAAGCCACAAAGTAGAATTTGACACCAACCTTTGGGATATTAATACCATCATCCATGTTTTTACTTTTGCAATTATTTTTCATATACAAGATTTAAGCTCAACCAACTGAGCACAATATTCTCCATACAATCTGTGATAAATTTGACTATCTCGACTCTGCTTTCTTCCATTCCTTTACCAGAAACAAGGAAACTCAACCCAAACACCAAAAGGAGTTTGATTCACTTTTTTAAATAGCAATAGAAAAGTACAAAAGAGTACACGACATCCATTTCATAAACAAGTTTAACAGAGACCAAGTATTCAAGAAACTTAAGACCAAACTCGCAATAGACTATATTTGCAATTTAGACTTTATATTGATTAGCTCCTATAACTGTACCCGCATAATCTCTTACTGTCTTAACTTTGCCCAAATTACCTGCTCTATCGAGTTTGAAGATATGAGGAGCTCCTCAACAAAACACATACCTCTTTCCTTATTCTGTTACCTGAGCAGCCACTGTTAATAGACTTGTCTATCCAGGAAATCCTCTCCTTCCCGCTACCAATTCAAGACCATAACCTCACAAAAAGCACTGTATTGGCACTATGTAAAGTGTTTACTTTCAAAAAACTCCCTGATAGCTACTTTGACACAGTTCTCGAACCACTCTCTAGCAACCTTTCCAAACTAAATGAGAAAATTCAGGATCTTTTCTCAATTACTGAAAGATCTGCACTACCATACCTCTCCGAATATTGAAAAAATTAAAACGTTACTATTCATTAGGAAAGGAAATTCTAGCTAGCTACTTTAACCCACCTGAAGCCAAACCACAACTTCTCACTACACCACAAAACCTTAACTTGGCAGTTAGATACCTATTTCCATGCAATCCCCGAGATGCTATTGATTTTAAAAAATATATTAATATTCTCAGAGAACATTACAGCTTTAGACGTATTCCGAATGACTTCTTCATACAAAAGAAACTACTACCAGCTAACCCCTACTCAATTCACACTATTGGAGACTACACATTTCCAATAACTGATACACATCTAGCCAAGAAATTCATTGCAAAAATCCAGGACTCATACAAGTTCAACATCCCACTTCTACTTAAATATATGACTGCCAACCCTACAAACAAACCTCCTCTTCCAACTAAACCCAATCTTATCACTGAAGTTAGTTTAACTTTATCTATAAATAGTTCAAAAGTATTAGTTAATACTGCTCGCCTTCTTCGAGAACATTACTTTTTTAACCAATTACCTATTGAGTGAATTGAAATCCAAGTAAACCCAGACTTTTTAACCAAACCACCATTACCAAGTCAACTCTCCGAAATTATAGCCTACTTAGAATAGCTGAAATTATATCACACTATTGAGGTTCCTATCACAAAACACAACCGGATTGAGATGACAATCGCAGACCTAAAAGAACACTTCAACTTCCAAGGCACTCCTTCTCATCTACTTAACTTATCCAACTTATCTGACCTTGAATGGGATATCCTTAACAATTACTCTCCACTACTATGAGCGACTCAACGCCTAACCAACAATCACTCACCTCTACTACAAGTGACTCAATACAAAGTAGCTCCTCACAATCCCCCTTCTTCCAAACAGACGACATGCAAAACTTTAATTTAAACATCTTCGATCACATCAACATTATCACCTATAATATTCAGGGCCTAAACAGCAACCTTAAATTTCAGCTCTTCCTCAAACACTATGCCCAACAGAACTATCACATAGTTTAATTACTGAAACCAAATTAAAAAATCAAAACTCAATCTCAATGACCAACCCTCTTTACAAAATTTATACATCCAATCACCAACCTGCCCAGGGTGTCTCCCAAGCAGCGAGTTTGGGTACAGCATTGGTGTTACACCCCCAGCTATAGCCATATATCCACAACATACAGACCTATCCTGGCACAGCACTTTTCATAGACTTCTTCTTACCTGCAAATATACAATTAAGAGTGATTTCTACATACCTACCCTCAAACCAATCAACACTCTGTAGAGCCACCACCAATATTGTTAATAATTGGCTTTTAGAAGCAAGATGAAAAAAATGGCATATAATTATCCTTGGAGACTTTAACGATAATCTGAAAAGAAGGAGAACCCAACACTCAATCTTTAACGTCCTTGAAGCAAACTTCCTCGCAAGCCTCCTTGACTTCCACTTCATTACCACACCCACCTGGAGCAAACAAAACCTACAAAGTCAAATAGATGACATCTGGACAAATTCGGAGCAATTACTCTAATTCAAAACTCTTAGCATTATTGATGCTACTGGCATAACCAATAGTAACTACACAATTATCTTGACAACATGGTGGTCCAGGCTGGACATCCCCAAACGCCAAACAAAAAAGAAAAAAAGAAAGTTCTTCCTCTATAAGCAAATGATGCAGGATACTTGGAAAACCTTCACCGAACTTATTGAAGTAAAAGCTGAAAAAATCTTTTTCTCAGGCTCCATCAAAGATCTAACTACGCTTAATAAACAATGGAACTCTCTTGCACAAATCATTTTGCAGTCTGTAACAGAAATGATACTCATCTCATATAAGGCTCCTCGTGTCTTTCACACTCACTCACTACAATCTACCAAACTACACTCAGCACTTAAACTGATCAACAGCTCCATTCACATCTGTAAAAATTCACACCCTCCTACATCCTTAGCTTTTCTATACCAAACAGTTAATACACAGCTGGCCAAAGCCTCCCATCTTCTCCCTCAACCCATATCTTCACTACTTCCCCAACAAAACCTTATCTCAGCTCTCTGCCACCTTAAAGACTCTGCTCATACTATTTTTATTGCCCAAAAAATTGAAGCCTCAACAGCCCAAAGGGACTCCATTCAATTCTATATTAACAGAAGATATGATAACTTCCAAAGCGACACTACCAAAATGATAGATAGCATTCTCCAATGGTATAACGACAGAATAGATTTCAATAAAATCATCACACCTAACCAAGTTATTACTGATCCTTCTCAAATAAAACAAGCGACACGCAATCACTTCCACAACTGGACCAAAGCCAATCCCCCAACACGGCCTTCACAAATGACTAGGCTCAAGATTATCAACCCCTTCCTTCAATAGCTTCGAAAAGCTATGACTCGCTTTTGCAACCTGTCTCACTACAAGAGATGGAGGATGCTATAGCTAACGTACCTTAAAAAAAAGCCCCAGGCCCCTCCAGTATTCCAAATAAAATACTTCAACACCTTCATATACACAGCAAAACCATACTTCTATCTATTTTCAATACTTGTCTACACCTTCAAAATATCTCTACATCTTGGAAACAGGCTAATGTGTGGCCTATTCCTAAAAAAACAACTTATAATCACGATCTCAATACTACCCGTCCAATTACCCTAATAGAACATACTCGCAAAATACTTATCAAAATTCTTACACAGCGCCTCAGTTCTATACTAACAAAAAACACCATTCTTTCTTTTCATAACAATGTTGCTCTGCCACACACATCCACCCTTAACCCTATCCTTACCATTTCATATATAATCAAAGGCAGTCATATAAATAACAAACCCTATTGGATTTTAGCCCAAGACATGTCCAAAGCATATAATACCGTTCATATACCTCTTTTGGCACTTGCTCTCAAATGAATAAAGATCCCCCAGGCTTCAATCAATTTCATCGTATTTATCTTCTTCCAACGTTATAACCGAGTCATTACTGATCACGAATTTACCTCATCATACCCCATCGAGGATAGGAATGATCAAGGGGAAACTATTCGGCTTACATGGATGATACCATCTGGATTACCTCCAGCAAACCTCAGCTTTAGCAAATTCTCGACATTATCTGTTCCTTTCTTTTATACGCTAATATCAAGGTTAATCCCTCCAAATCAGTACTTATCACTAACGACAAAAATCCAGACCCTTACATAAATTTCCTTGAAAGTACTATCAACAACATTCAATCTAAAGCCTTATTTAGACACCTGGGAACTTGGTTCTCGTGTGATCTATCGCTCTGACCCATACAAGCACATATATTAAAGGAAATACGTCATAGCATTAATAAACTTAGACACTCACAGATTACACCCAAACAGACAGTCTATATAATCAGCAATGTTATTTTCACATGAGCAGCTTACCGACTTCAAAATTCCTACCTCAGCCCTATGCAGCTAAAAAATATTACCAACTTATATACCGGCTTGGTAAAGCAAAAAGCGCTTCTTGCCCGATCTCTACCCAATTCTACTATTCACCACCCAGACATTTATGCTCTGAAAACCCTAACACATATCTAACAACAACAGCATATCCAAACACTTAACCGAACCTTTAACTTTCTTGACTTTGATATATCCTCACTAAAAGTCAAATTACAACAGCTGCAAAATGCTGCATATACAAACCTCTCAATTCTGGATGACCCTCCACTTTCTCTCGCAAAAAACACAAAACCCATACAGCTTAAGCAATCTTGTCCCTCCATGGCCTCAATATTATCTCACCCATAGTGCAAACAACTGGCCTATTCCCCAAAACGATTCCGGAACCTCCATTAATAGGCTAATTGGCCAACTTAAACGCCCGCAATCGATTAAGACCTCCCTCAACAGGCACAACATCAGTTACATTGAACAATTCTTAAATATTCACAACAACCACATCCTAGAGTGGAAGCAGATTCACTATAACATTTCCAAAATCCCATGTGGCAGAACACTATGATGTTTTCATCAAGTTCAAAGACTGATAGTAGACAATGCTAATCTCTCAACTACCCTAGTGTACCTAAATCCATTTATTAACCAGCAAATCCCTTTTGGCAAAAAAACCTGGACTATCACAAATACAAAAACCTTTGGCAAAATATCAAGTTACCAGCAACACCTGGCTATCATACAACACTACATGCTTGACCATCATAACTTTCATGTTATCCCGATGCCAAAACTGTATACAGAATAACAAATCACTAAACAAAGCCAAATGCACCTTTACATGCCCGATACAACATCTGTACCAAATTCAAGTCAACTATAAGAGAATTATCTATGCACACCTACCAAGTCTTTTCACCAAAACTCACACCTCAACCAACAAACCTATTTACACCTGCACTATTTTACCCACTATTAATTACAGAACCTTACACCGTTTTTCCCAAATTTTCACCAACAACCAACCACAAGTCTAAACACTTTTTACTAAAACAAACTTCGACTTATTGATTACTATGCACTTATCTCTTAAAAAATTTCAAGCCGGTTTTTCCCCCACTGCCTGTGTGCATTTCACCAAGCCAAACATGACTTGGCAAATTACTAATAAACACTGGCACTCTTCTATCTTAGTAGTACTCTCAACAATTGCACTACTCCTCACAGTCAGCCCTCCTATGCCCAAATTATAATTAATACCAAACTACTATAGCTTTTTCCCCTTCTCTTTGTAAACAACTATGACTACTTCGATGAACGCAAAGCTGACTTCAATTGGGTCAAACAAATAATTTTTGCTATCAAGACTACAAAAGATTTAACAATTCTACCCTCATTTACAAACCAAGAACCCCTAGCAACCCACCTGGAGATGCAAATCGACCTAGATCCAAGCATGGTCCTAAACTTGGCTTTTACACCAAAATTTCACCAGGTTTTTTATACCTACTTAATCCATAACTTAACCAAAATACTCCACAAAGCTCAAAACCGATCCAACTGGCTTCATCAAAACAGGAATATTACTCTAAATAACCTTCATCCAGAAATCAATTGGCAACTAATCTTCGAATCCATTAATTACAAAAACGAACCTCTACAATGATACACAGATCCTAAAAAAGCTAAACTAAAAGTGTTTAAAGTGAAATTACTAACTAACGAACTACCTACTCACCTTACTTTGTTCAACAGAAATCTAGCTAAGCACCCCAATCCCTATTGCACAAAATGCCCAGACCAGATCAAAAACATTTCCCACTTACTATCTTGCCGGCACCACCCACTATCTCTACGACAACTTACTATCAACTCGATTAAAGAAATTAGCAAGAAACACACGCTAACAACCCCTAACCTCGAGCAATTCACACAATTCTTCATTATGCTTCATACCCAACATCAAGTTCTTCTCGGAGTGATCTCCAATGCAAATCTTGGTCCTTTCGCTACAAAGAAAATTAATTTAAAAATAGCACCTAAACTATACCATCAGATTATAAAGACAATATATACTGATATTTGGAAAACAAGCAGGGTCAATCCTCAATCACCCTTGACTCCTAACTGTCT
>CAJVPY010004722.1:0-12276 GCA_910591965.1 Dentiscutata erythropus | reverse complement strand
TATTATAAAACTTATAAGAGATTTGCCCCAGATTTTATTATGATAATACTGCTGATCTTATATGGATTACTACTTAAATATAATTATTGTCTATTTGTAAGCAGTAACTAAAAATTTAATAAACAATATACATAAACTCTAATAACTAGTTTTCTTTAATAGTATCTACAGTATATTAGCCAAATTATAATATCTAAATTAACCAATTACAGTAAATTATACAGTATATCTATTTGTCTATTGTCTATTGTCTAATGACTTGATTAGGCATTAGACTGTCTATTATATCTAATGACTTGTTTATTGAGCCCTGCTCTAACAAAAAATTTTCTTGAACAATTTTACTACAGTGTATAATTTGCTAATATCTGACTCTAATATAAACACTAACCCTAACATCAGCGAACTTCAAAGGATTTTATCAACGTTACATGCAAATATGCGGCACAAATTTCAGACACGCAAAAATATTTAAATAAGAAATAATGAAAATAGAAATTTTTGTTACAATTTTATTATTAAGGCTAAATAATATCTGATACGTATTTATCGGATGGTGGGATAATTTGATTTCTGAAATAAATTTTTTTTATTCAACTACTGTAATTAGTATTATTCGGTTATTCAAAAGTTATATGATATGAGAAAGCTCGGATATTAGTTGTAATAGTAATACAAATACAGTATCTTTAAAGGAAATAATCAATGAGAAAAATGACTGGAATAAAATTCTATATATAATGATATATACTTTATTATTATTTCTAATGTACAGCGAAAAATGTGGTATATTGAAGCCTCAAATAGTAATTCTCGGAATTCTCAGGAACTACATTGCTTGTGCTATCCAAGTTGCTATTGGTTCAATTTTGAAAACTTATATAGCGATATATAGTGTGTAAGAAATGATAATGTTATACGTAAGAATTAATTTATAATAATACGTATAACATTTTGGCTTTGCTTATTTGTTCTTATGCATTTATGATAAAATTATATATTACGTATCGCTAAGTAATGAATAGGAACCTGTAGGTCTGGTACATGCCCGTGTCTAACAAAAGGCACATTGTAGACACAGGCACGAATTGCTAGGCACGATATGTGTACATTGTGCACGTAAGCAGCCTAAATTGCCAGGCTCTAGGGCACAAAGCTCCCGGTCCAAAAGTACCTGGAGCTTTACATGCGGCCTACAAAATGCCTGGAACTTTTGCACTTATAGCACTGTGCCAGGCATGATACCAATATGCCCATTTGCATGTCTCTAGTAATAAATTATTGAGCTCCTACATTCAAACGCTACAATTTTTATCCGTTATTTCCCTGCAGCAATATGGCCAGCACTACCGATATTGTTCGGTAGCTCTATACAAAATTTTAAGAATTATTTCGGACCAACAATAAGATACCGTAAATGACCGGATACAATATCCCTCCATATAGTAGACCCACTATGTACTATACCTGAGTCTACAATATAGGATAAAGTTTCGGTAAAATGGAAAAGACCTGGATTTTAAAAATTGGTGGAATGTAACAGACCCGGGCCTTGTATCCGACCATTTGTGGTACATCTCAAATTCTGTAAATCCAAAATCAGAAGAATGATTTTGCAAACTCCGCAAATTCCGCAAATTTGGAGAATTCGGTAAATGCAGAATTCTGGGCAGCCTATGCTACGTAGTTCACAAGGACTGCACAGCTGCAATTTCTTTGGTCTAAAAAAAAATCACAATGAATTCCTATTGGATTTGCTTCATTTGGGCCCAAATCATTTTAATCTTGCATAATCATGTTATTTTTTAGAAACAAATAACGATAAGTAATTTCACATTACAGTGCATAAAGTTCAATACCTGGTTTTAAAGCATTTCTATTGTATGCATAAATATATATATATATATATAATCTTACCGTTAACAATGCCAAAGCTTTAAGCTTTTTTTTTCTTTCAATATGGTTAAATTAACCGATTCAATTTTACTGAATCAAATCGTGCACACATAATACTATAATTAGTATTTTAAACCTATATAAACAGCTAGTTAAATTATATCGTAAAGTAATTGGTTCTATTATATATTAATGTAACAGACCGAATATTAAAGTAAATTAATTTGGAGGTATAATAAAAAACATTTAATTAGACCATTTCGTGATATGATGTACAAGAAAAACAGCGATTTTATACATGGATCTAATACGTTTATTATTGATAACTATTCCATTCAACAGGCTGACGTATTCTCAACGCTACTCTACATATCTACGCATAGGCACATTTCAGAAATACTGTATGTAATCAACTTTACTACAAAGGTTAAATAAAAGATAAATATATCGAGAACGATCGGTTATTCTCGATAATATTAAGATTTAAAGAATTCAATTAAATCCATTGTCTTTATTGTTATAAGTCAAAACCACCTATAGGACTTGCAGATAGTATCGTAATATGTAACTACAAATATTTTTACAGAATCTGATATAAACAATAAAAATTATACAGTATTACAGACGAATTTGTAAATACCCCAGAATTTAATGCAGATTAAAGGCAATTGGTTATTTGAATTTTCACATGTTATATAGAGGTGTGAGACTTCTAAAAACCGAATTACTCACGTAAAAGAACGGGAAGATGATAACGACATAAAACTCATAAATTGTAATGTCATACACCTATAATCTATATGAATAGAGATGCGATCCGGATATCCGCTAATTTAAATTTATACCAAAATTATTATAAAGAATCCGGATATCCGTTAAATTTTAAATAGGAAAACGGATAACGGATCGCATCTCTATATATGAAAATGAGCATTAGCACAAAAAATTGCAGAAGAATTTTCCGTAAGACAGTATAGGGACTCCGATTAATTATAACAAAGGTTACATATAGGCAAACCCAATTGGTTAAAAAAAAATTCAGCCAAAAACAAAAAATTCAAAGTGAATAACACAGCAAGAATTCCAATATACAGTATATAATCTCTGCTAATATTATTCGGAGTCTTGTGTAAGGAAGTAGTAATTTTAGATGATTTATGTTTATATCCTGATATGCACATAATTAAATGAAATTTTTTTATTAATTAAACTAAATAATGGTTTTTATAGGTAATTCAAAACTTTGTATATCATAAGAGATAATTGAACATTATTTAAAGCTTAAAATTTCGGAAACGAATCAACGGCTTTCAAAAAAATAGAACTAATTTATGAATATTAACATCAATAGACCCTGAAAATTGCACGGATTAAAAAGCATTTAAACTCCTGCTACAACATTATAATTTAATGTCGACAAAGATGTTGTATGTACGTACAGAATATTTACCCTATCGCTATCATGCCATTTTTCAAATTGGTAAAGATTTACTAAATTTAGCAGTTTTATACTGTGTACGTACACATGAAATTAGAATGCAACCCAGCATTAAACGTAAAATTACCCGTAGTTTATGTTTTATTGTTGATCAATTATATTATTTCATAACGATAATACTTGTGGATGCGGGATTTAATTATTAATTTATGGATATGTTCAATATCGATATCTGATTAGAGATGGGCAAAGTCAGTTACATATTATTACTTAATGTTACTTAATATTACCTTGCAATAAGTAATAGTAAGTAATTTTATAATAATTTTATTCTTAGCAAAAATTTTTCGTTCAATCTCAATTTTGATGTACACTCTACCCTCGTTATAACGGACTCCGATATAGAGGATACCTTATTATAACGGAGTAATTTTCTAAAACAATTTAAAATTATTATTATATTATATAACATTATAACGGATATTCATTTATAATGGACAAAATCTTTTAGCCCGAAGGGTCCGTTATAACAAGTGAGAATGTATACGTAATATGTAATAGAATGATAAATATTTTGATAAATATTTAATATTACTTAATATTAAGTAAGGGATTAATCATAGGTCATCATTACAAAATTACTTATATCTGATATTAATGTCATCCCGATTTTTCATAAACCTTGTAACGCAAATTTTCAAACATTTGCGTAATACTATCACGACGCAATTCCAAACTTTCATTAAAGAGAAAATAAATAAACAAAGCGGGCTTTGTTTGTGGAGAGTTTGTGTGATAACAAATCGTACATCAATATGTTGGATCACGAATCAATTTTCGAATCCACAAAAAAATTCTACGTACGATTTAAATAAAGTAATGTTAAAATATGACAAAATCTGCTTCTTCCCGTTACTATTTCTGTTTATTACCGTAATTAGGCCAGCGTAGATCAATTTAAATATTCTTGGCGTGACTAATGTTAATTAGATAATATAATACCATTTGCTTTGGCAAGCACAGTAGCAGTAGCTTCAACTATATGTGTAATTTGTTAATGGCTTCTAGTAATAACAGTTTAAATAATTAATAATGGAATATGAAACATTAATAAAAACAAAATATGAATGTATAGCACAAAAGGAAAATTTAAATTTAATGAATGAATTTAATAACAATTTAATAATTTATTCATTGTTGGCTCATAAATAAACGTTGTACACATTTTTATTGATTAACCCCATTGTCTTTTTATTGTCATACTGCACCTAAACCACATGTAATATACTCTATATTGGTTTTTTTCTTGATTATTGGTGATCTATATGTTCACAAAATTTTATTTCCAAATTTTAACTATGAAAATAGATCTTATCTTCAGTCGTCATATTCATCATATTAAATACCCAATCGTTAGCTGTTTACCATTATAATTAATAGTTCTGTACCATCGATAGTGTATTTATATGCATTTTCAATATTTTCACATAACTAATTTTTCTTATAAAAAGGCATCATAAATTGTGATTCCATTTCCTTAAATTTCAATATCCATTTTACTTAAAAGAAAAAGAAAAAGAAAAAATTTAAAAATTTCAATCATGACTCAGAGTCAAGACAACACCGTAAATACTGTGAATACCATAAATGCTGATCATCTATTCAAAGGCACGGACTTCGATTCACCTTCTGAACAAAATGAAAGAGATCAAATAATTTCTAATGTCTCTCCTCCTCCTGAATATACTACTTTTTCGACATCGATGCTCCTGGGGTCTTCTTTTCCATAAGAAGTCTCGATATCAAACATCCTACCATATTAATATTCTGGTGAATTTGCCATAAATACTCTTCATCTCTTATAAGATATTACACCTTTAATTAGTACTTTAATATTAATCTTCTGATGAATTCACCTTTAATAAGTACTTTAATATTATTTAATATCATAATTATATATGTTTATATAAGATCTATTTGTATACTTTATTATATTATATCGATATGTTTAATTTTAATTCTTATCGTTATTATTACGTATATATGTTGTAATTTACATTTAATTAATATATATACGTATATATATTTAATAATTAGAAAAATTACTATTTTAGCATTTATCACCCCATTTTTATTTTTACAGTAATTGAAATTCTTACATTACATTACAAACTTATGTAACGTCCCACAAAAAAATTGTTCATCCCCTGTAATATTGGCCAATTGCACTTTTTTACAAAAAATGTTCCTTGTGAAATTTTACTAGTAGCTTCACCCTAACCCTAACCATAACGTGGTTTTCTTTTTACACGCGACTTTTTACTTAGGAAACCACGTTTGGTTTGACTATCACGTTACACTTGATCGTAAATTTTGATTGGCCAAAATTACAGGGGGTGGCCAATTTTTTGTGGAAAAATTAACCAAATGTACCCTTGATGTACCTTCTTGACTAACCAATAAAAATGGCAAGCGATATTACATGAATGTGAGAGTCGGATTAAGATGTAAATTTGTTTATATCTAATATGCATTTTTTTATGAATTTTATTGCAAGATATTTTAAAGTTGAACCAACACATAATTCGGCTCTCATTTATGTGTGTCACTTGTCTTTTTCCTTTGTTTCTTAAATGAAGGGTGGCATTAAAATGAATTTCTAATGAATAACGTTTTATGAATAATGATAATGTCATGCAAAATAAAAAAATTATACTGTATGTATAAACTAAAACCTTGAATAAATGAAATTTTGGGCTTATCGTTATCGTTATGAGGATTCACAAATTATCTGTGTTAACATCACACAAAGCCTTGTCGATAGCTGTCCTACATGCATTTTGTTTTCGAAACCTTTTTCGTCATTAATGAAATAAATAAAAAATAATGTATTTACATTTAAGGTACTCAATAAATTTCAATAAATTTAATAATTTACAATATTAAGTAACTATTGATTACGTACTATACTGTATAATTATATATATTATTGATAATTAAAAATTATACAAAAAAAATAATGATAAGAGTTATTGAATGCTTTACATTCAATGACTTTTATTTGTTTAAGCGCGTTTGAAGAGTGTATATGCTGTACGTTGAAACGGAACCCAATAGGTTTAGAGTCTACTTAAGTTGAAACTGAAATTCCAAATATAGATCAAGTTGCCATGAAATTCAAATTTAACTTACGTAAGTTGACTCTCACTTGGTCACTTGGAATGGCTGCGGTAATCGACTGCGGTCAATGGCCGAAAAGGGCGAGAAAAATATTTGGCTAAAATGGCCAAATATTTTGTATACCTAGTAATATGATCGGTTAATATTATATAAGTTAGAAACTTTTTAGCCAAAGTTTGACTATTGGCCAATTGACTAGCTAAAAGCCAAAAAAATTGTTTGGACGCAACACTGATTCTGAGCATGCCGAATAATGTAATTAATTGATGTCATTAGTATAAAGTTAAATAAATTAATATCATATATTTCGTTTTTATCATTTTATAAAATTCTATTATTCGTTCTTGTTACTTCTTTTAGTAACTTTAATATATAATACTTAAACCTCAATATTATCCATTTTTGTCTCGTAGTGTATTTGATAACTTGTTAAATATCTTGATCAGTGTTGTCACTGGAAGACCACTGGAAGGCCACTGGAAGTTAATTCAATAGTGCCACTGGAACTTTAAGTTCCAGTGGCACTATTAATTTTCTTCCAGTGGCCTTCCAGTGGTCTTCCAGTGGTCTTCCAGTGACAACACTGATCTTGATAATAAATCAGTTAATAGATGATATAAAATTTTCATTACATATGAAGATTTTGATTTTTGTATAAAGATCTTACAAATTCAATAATCACAAAAATTGGGATTGTTTTTTTTATTATTGTTATTATTTTGTAAATGTCAAGTGAAGGAGCAAAATAGTCTATTATAATTTATCTTAGTACAGGTTTAGAATTTTCTAACTAATTATTTAAGAATCTATACAATAGAGTAAACTATTACTTGCAGTCAGAGCATATCATAACTGCTACAAAAATTGGTATTATATAATAAAAGAAAATATAGTATAATATTTGTATTTGATAATTGTATAATATAGAAAAAACATCAAAAAGATTTTTTATTTAGATCTGCAATGATTTGTAAAAACAGATTTTTATAGCATTAGAAAAAATTTTTAGTGCAAATTTGTAAAAATTTTTTAAACCCAAAATTCTGTGCAGAATTGTATTTATTTTTTGTGAAAATAGCTACCAGGTTTGAAGATTTGTAAAAATTTGCAAATTTTTTATATAATATATTGTTATAATAAACTCTCGTTATAGTGAAGATTCAAAATAGTAAATAATTCTTAAATCCAGAATTATTAAACCTCAACTTCATATAGTGAAATACATAGTATTTTCTCGATATAAGCAATAATGAGTATTTTTTTTTCAGCCTGGGGACTTTACTATAACAAAAATAATTTATACCCCCATATTTTTTTACACATATAATTTAATTAATAATCTGTTAAACTCAATCTTAAAAAATAATTTAAAATTAACATTAACTAATAATACCTTCACCAATTTAGCAAAAAATTTTAAATATACTATAAAAAAAAAATTCCTTTAATTTTTCTAATTCTCAGTACTCACTGTATTAGCGTGATATTTTATCTTGTTATGTTTAAGTAGATATTCAACAAACTAAATACAGATTTAAAAATTGTGCATATTAATAAAAACCAAATTTAGCTAATTACTGTTATATATAAAATTTAATTGCTACATATTACATGTCAATATGATTGACACAAAACATGATCAAAAGGTATAAAATAAACAATTTTTGATATTTAATTTCTTTATCAGAGATGTCTGAGAAAAAATACACTCACAAGTTTACATACTGGTTCATCTGAAATGCAGATGATTTTTTGGTGTTGAATTATAAAACATGGCTAATGCGAGAGTTTCAGTCAGAGCTACCTCCAAAAAGCTTAGTAGAAGCATATAACTAATAGTCACATGGAATAATAGAAGCTAAAAACTATATCTGAGCTCTATAATTTGAAAAAAGCTAAAACATAAAAAGGTAGTCTTTGAAAAAATCTACTTACACATTGGGTTTATGATTAAAAAGGCTATATGTATACCCAGCATTTTTTTAAATGTTTGTACAATACTCTCTTCTTCCAAATAGAAGTGAAAATAGCATTATCCTTTGGGCATTTTGTACACAACTCTTCTTCTCAGATAGAAGTGAGGATAATGCTCATTTTGATGTTTTGTATAATACTCTTTTCTTCTAAGCAGAAATGAGATAGCATCTTTTTAACATCTTGTATGATACTGACATAGCCTATACTATAATTATTAATGTCTTGTATTGTATTCATAGATTTTATCTAACTATTTTCATATTATTTTTATATAATATAGCATGATTGTCTATTTAAATTAATTTCAAAAAAATATTTGTATATAAAAGAACAATGGAAGAAGAATTTTAAAAGAAACATAGAGGAAATGCAGAAAGCAATGGTAAGATATAATATGTAAATGTTGCTGTAAAGATTTATAGATTTATGCATTAATTATTTGCAAGTGTTTCAACCATAACATTTATAAAAACTAGCCAGTTAGATGAGTAAAGATAAACAACACAAGATCAAACAAGTTGTTAAGTGTTTATCAAGACAAAGTTAGAATGTCTTCATTTTATATCACCTAGTATTATTGGAGTTCTTGATACTAAAATTCGCATAATTCAACATTTAGTCTTCTTAGTTTCAAAGATCCTATATATTTTAAAAAGGTTATGATCGATGATATTGTATTTTCCATTGTAGACAAACTGGCTTAGCTTTTTATAAAAATATATAAAAATGAAACCTGGGAGTTTTGTCATGATATGCCTTTCATAGTACCTAAAGCTCTTCAAGATCATGTGTTAAAACAAGATGAATTTTATATAAAATGCATAGTTAGATTGCTAAATAGACTGTAAGTATAAAGGTTTTTAAATTAAATCCTACACTATAGGCCTTTGCACTAACATTACTATATTTTAACACTTCTAGCATAATGCAAAACATCTGGCTTATAGTATGAACAAAAAAAATATACCCAAAAACCACATTACAGTAACACAAACAGGTCATTTGATTGATGAGCTTTTTTTCAGTTTTGATACTCCGTATATTTTAACATGGTAGGTAGTTCTACTTTTGTAAAAAATAAAGTAGATATCTATAACTTACTATAATTTATAATATAAGGGGTGATGAAATATCAGAGGCAAGCACTAAACGGATTCATAAAGAAAATAATAAAAATAATAAAAATAGGCATATACCTGATTTTCATTTACGAGTTGTTATTCCAAAAAAAAAAGTTGAAATCATAGTTGGTGAAAGTTGCCGAAATGGTGCTGATAATAATAAAGTAACAGGAAATTATGAAAAAATAGTAAGAATAGTGAAGGATACTAGAAAGAGAATTAATCAATTACAAGATTACAGATATTAAATATAAGATCAGAGAACAATTTAGTGACATAGATCTATTCGCTATTTAATCAATTGGTGAGCCAGCTAAGATTTATTTTATATGCATATTTTTAAAATTAGATTATTTTATAAGAATATTATAATACTCATATACATGAATTAGGTTGCACCAAATTAGTCTTTTTTATATTTGATTTGGTAGAAGGAATATTTTATCAATTACGAAAATTCGTGGTTGTTTCTATCTCCTTCTCGCTATCTCAAGTAGTAGATGTGGAAGACTTTATACTTACATTACTCAAGTTTCAGGTATGTCTTATCTAGCTTTAATAAACATTTAGAAAATTCCAACCAAAATGCAGGATATAGTTTTGTCAATAGGTTCACAACTAAGATTATTAATATTAATGAATTTGTAAGAAAGAGTTGCAAAGAACTGTATTTAATTATTAGCAACATATCTGAATATCACCAGATACTTCAAAATTATGTTACACCACTTTCACCTCTATATGATTAAATTCTTAAAGAGCTTTATTTATTTATAATCAATGTCTAAGTGATTTTTGAAGATAATAATAAACAATATACATTTGTAAAAGTAAAGCCTGGATATTTAGATAGTTAACAATTTCCTAAATGAGATTTTTTGTTTTTTAGTCAAAAAACAAAAGTATTTTTGTATAAAAAAGTTTGCTAGTTTTTAGCATATGTGGGCAATTCAACCTTCCAAAAAAAATAATCAATCAGAAAATATAAAATTTCTTATCTTAAATCAGCGCAAAGTGAAAAAAAAACCAGACGCATATTAATATAAAAAATAAATTGCTTTAAAGAATAACATTAAAAAAACAACTAGAATCCTGTAACAGTATAGATTAATAAAGTTAACTCAATAGTCTCTACTAATTAATAATCATATATAAAAATTGGTGGCTATAGAACTCCCTTCTTTATTTAATATTTTTTTACTGGAATGGCAATACAAATAAAAAATATATATATATTTATTTTTTGTTTAAAAAGTTTTGAAGTTTATTATAATCTAATAAACCATTATTAGATTTTGTTACTTTTGATAATTTTATACATATTACAGGTGTTCTCAAGTGCTTAAATTAATTGAATAGGAATAAAATTTTAAATAATTGGGGGCTGAAAAAATTGATTAAGTAAATTGCTGCTTTATTGAAAAAAGTCTGGAGGTGCAGACCATCTTTTTTTTTTATAGAGTTAATGCTGATTGGTTAATACTGCTTATTAATAGAATAAAAAATTAGGTTGTTTAAGCACTTTTGCTTTATGTCATGAATCTTTAGCAAAATTATAATCATTAAAAAAATTATTGCAATGTTTTTTATCGAAAAACTTGTTGATAATAAAAATTTCAGAAAACTAAAAACATGCTAACAATTGTTATTTCTTAACTTTTATATCATAATATTATATATATACTGTATTTATTTTATTTTTATTAAAAATTTTTAATATTCAAATACTTTATTATTTTTGGTGTTGGTTTTGTTTAAAGTTAAAGAGCAAAAAGCTGTAAATATAATTGCTGTAAACAATATATGAATATTCGTAAAGTCTGTAAAGAGCACTTGGAGTTGCCAAGGTTGTATTTGTTTGTTGAGGTGTTTGTCTAAGAAGAAATCATATTTGTTTGTTAAATAGTCACTTTTTTTTTTTTGTTATATTTTTGCTAAAGATAGTGATAATAGAGTAAAGTAAGGATGGTTTGCTCAAACAATGATTGCATCATCTTAATCACTATTAGATCACATTGAGAGAATTACTTGAGAACACTTTATGTTAGTATTCTTACAGATACTTTGCTCACTGTTATTAGAAGTACCTGTACTATATCCTAGCCAACAAATATAATGCAGTGCGGCCGAGATATGGAATAGTAATAAATTAGCCTTGGCTTTAGCTAGTAATTAATTTTAATTATATTATATGATAGTTAAATTGATTATATAAGATGTTTGTTACTTTATATCTATAGCAACTACCTTTTTTTCAGAATTCGAGGATTTTTAATTAGTAAATTACATAGTAAAATATCTGGTCTGTCTTTTTTACTACTCATGAAACAGTTGTAAAAAAATCTGAATATAGTAAAACTATAGTAAACAATTTGCTGTTGCTTTTTTAATAACCGGAACTGCTTTTTAATACCCGATATGCTTTTTTACTTATAGAATTTTAATAGAATTTTACTATCAAATTTCTGAAAAATTTGATTCGATAAAAAATGCAAAACATATGATTTTTTATTGATTAAACCTGAATTTGAAGTTTTATTTACCATTAAGCATATAATCATATAATATAGAATAAGAATCTAGTATCTTTTTTTTTTGGTATTAAGGTGACCTCTTTGGTCTGGGGAACTTTTTATTAGAGTATAGACAAAGTTTTATATGTAA
>CAJVPY010004721.1:0-12276 GCA_910591965.1 Dentiscutata erythropus | reverse complement strand
GGTAAATTTTTTTAATTAGAGTTTTCTCAAGTACATCACTCAATGGATTGAAAGCAAATTTTTAATAGTCAGAAATTAAATAATTTAACCAAGTGAGCTGTTATTTCAATGAACAGATTAGAAAGATACAAACTATCTTTTTTTTTAAAAAATTTATCATTGATAAAGGTTACTCAAGTATTACTTTTGCATTTTTTATATGATAAACAATAAATTCTCAACAAAATTTAATCCAACCTTAAAAAATAAATTATTTTTAATGCTTGAATCTTTTAAAGCAAATAATCAATACCATAAAGTATAAAAAATAAGCATGGCACCCTCTACCCTACTTTTTTTAATTTCAGATTAGTGGAAATAACAATAAAATCTTTAATCAAGTAGTTCTCGTTAGTCTGAAACTGAAAAGGCAGAGTAGAGGGTTCTGTGCTTATTTTTCATACTTTACAGTATCTTGGTAATTTATTGAACAAATAATTAAACGATTATGATTAATCATACATATGTTCTTTTGAAAACAATTATTAAAGCAAACAGAATTACTCACAGAATTAAACTTCGTATATACCCTGATAATTTATTAAATAATTATGATTAATCATAGATATGTTTTCTTGAAAACAATTATTAAAGTGAACAGAATTAAATTTCATACTCAGAATTAAATTCGTATGTGCTCTGTTAATTTATTAAATGAATGATTAAAAGATTATGATTAATTCTACATATGTTATCTTGAAAACAATTATTAAAGCTAACAGAATTAAATTTCATACTCACATAATTAAACTTCGTATAATTTATTAAATGATTTAAATATGTTTTCTTGAAAACAATCATTAAAGTGAATAGAATCAAATTTCATACTTACAAAATTAAACTTCATATGTGCTCTGGTAATTTATTGAACAAATGATTAAATAATTATAAATAATTATACATGTTCTCTTGAAAACAATCATTAAAGCGAACAGAATTAAACTTTGTATTATACATATGTTCTTTTGAAAATGATAATTAAAGCGAACAGAATTAAATTTCATACTCACAGAATTAAACTTCATATGCACTCTGGTAATTTATTAAACAAATTATTAAAAGATTATAATTAATCATACAAATGTTCTCTTGAAAACAATTATTATAGCTAACAGAATTAAATTTCATACTTACATAATTAAACTTCATATGCGCTCTGGTAATTTATTGAACAAATGATTAAATAATTATGATTAATCATACATATTCTCTTAAAAACAATCATTAAAGCAAACAGAATTAAATTTTATACTTACAGAATTAAACTTCATATGCGCTCTGGTAATTTATTAAACAAATAATTAAATGATTATGATTAATTATACATATTCTCTTGAAAACAATCATTAAAGCAAACAGAATTAAATTTCATACTCACAGAATTAAACTTCATATGCACTCTGGTAATTTATTAAATGATTAACTGATTATGATAAATCATACATATGTTCTCTTGAAAATGATAATTAAAGCGAACAGAATTAAATTTATATATGCTGGTAATTTATTAAATGATTAAATGATTACAATTAATTATATATATGTTTTCTTGAAAACAATTATTAAAGCAAACTTCATACTTATCTTGGGGATTTATTGAACGATTATTTTATAATATAAATTATTTAGCACTATCATCATAAAAAGTTTTTCTATCGATTTTAGTATAATAATTGCGAGTTATCATAATAAATGTAAATCTTAACGTAGCAAAGCCCAGCCTTTACTCATTATGTTAATCTTCATGATTACTCTAAACAAAAACCTGTTGTTATGACCATCAACAGGATTTATTGCTTCTTTACTTATCTTTATGCACATATATGCATAAATATTACATATTGCATTGCAAATCGTAAAAAAATCATAAATACCACCCCATTACCAATAGATTAATTGGCACCCGCATCATAGAAAAGGTTTATTTGGCACTGTTATCCCCCAATTATGCTTTATTATGAGGATTATACATATAAAAAAAATAATTCTTACCCGCATCTAGTAATTTAGTATAACACTAAACGTTAACTAATGCTTTTAAGCACTAACTAAATATGCAATATTTTTATTATTTTATTCATACATTTTAAATAATGAATCCTTTTTAATCGTGCATTTTAATAATAATAGATTACCTTTTTAATTGTTATTGTTTGCAACTATAGATATGTATAATTTTATTCGTGCATTTTAGAAAAAATTGGATTTCCTTTTTTAATTATTATTTGCGATTTTTTTTATATATACAACCGATGTTTGGTAAGCAAAAATTTAGGAGCGCTTGCGCAGCACTGCTTATACACAAGCTTATACATATGCACATGCGCATATAGAGTATATAGACTATAATCGTTTAAAATTTGTGAAACCCAAAATTACTAAAAAAAGTTTAGTAAAAGAAAATCAATTACACCAATCACCAACAATCTTTTATAAGTACTAATAATAATATAATTTAGGTAAATGTTAATTGTGGCAAATTCAGTCTCCCCTTGCATATTTATATGTACATACAATTTTTGCATTAGAAGAACTGCTTCCAAATCCCAGCAATGAAGTATATAACTGAGTCGGCATACTTAAAGAATTTTTTATCAATTTGTATAATGAAGGTATTCAACCAGCTTTCATTTTTCTGGATAAAGATCTTGGAGAGATAAAAGCTATTTAAAAAGCTTGGCCTTATACAATAGTACACCTATGTCTTTGGCATATAAAATGAGCAGTTGAGCATAAACTAAAAGAAAAAAAAGCCCATAAAAGTTAATATTCAGTGCAAAAGGCATTTGAAGCATATAATTAGTTTTCTTTTATCGACCCAACTTGGCTTCCAGAAGAACAACTAAATAATGTGTGTTCTGAAGAGTATAAGAAAGAATTAATAAGAATGATCAAAAAATATGTATTGTTATATCTACTTATATCTGTAAATAAGGATCTTTTTATTATAGCAGATGAAATTCGATATCGAAGTGTCTTAGAAGTCTACCAGTTCTGCAGTCAAAGAAACCTTTGTTATTTGTGAAGG
Organism: Dentiscutata erythropus; assembly: GCA_910591965.1. NCBI lineage: Eukaryota > Fungi > Glomeromycota > Glomeromycetes > Diversisporales > Gigasporaceae > Dentiscutata > Dentiscutata erythropus. Next base: position 9,209 of record CAJVPY010004721.1, on the reverse strand, counting down.
TATTTGTGAATAAACTGGTATAATACAAAAAATTGGTGCTTATTTGCATGAGCAGTTTATCCACAAGCAATGCCCATTGCATAGACCACCATGATAACTGAGTCTCATTAGTATATTTTAAAATATAATTACAAGTATTAATCTAACCGGCTGCATCTAGATTGCTTAATGGAAATTCTTGCCAATGAACTTATACCAGATATAAAAAATACTTGAAGAAAGTTTCACTATAATTGTGACTTTCTGTCATATTGAAATGTATTTAAGCATGATTAGAAGGCTGCTATTAAAAAAGAAATAAGATTACTTTTGTAAATTTTTCTTATAGTTTTTATGTTTTGTTATTTTTACTAATTATTGTTTATTTTCTTTTTTCTTAAGCATATTAGAACGTTATTATACTGATACAAATTCTTGGATTTACTCTTGTTCCGCCTTTCTGTGTAATTCTTATTTTATATGCAGGCATTTGGTAAAAAAATATTCCACCGAACATCCATTATTTTTTCCACAATTTCTTAAGACAACACGCTGCCATGATTATCCGCTTATCTCTTTTGGAATAAGCCTTTCAAGAATTAACTTGACTAATAATCTTTGGGACACTTGGGATAACACTCAATATAGTAATACTGCAGAACTATAGCTTGAATCAGAGATAACAAGTAGTTATAGTCCAAATATAATAGTTTTTGAACGCCATATAATGGTCGAAGACAGAAAAATAGAACTAATATCAGACATGAAAGCATTTGAGATATTAGTAAATATTATAAATAATAATATTGAAAATAATAGACTTTACGAAATATATAAATTCTTTAGACAGCCTCTTATTGATGAAATTACTACATGTAACAAAGTTCTAAGAGCCAGAACACAGCAACCCACTTTTAAACTATTAAAAAAAGAAAAATTAGCTTTTTGGTTGCAATAGACTAATAATAATAAATATAGTTGCAAAAAAAAATTAATATAATAAAAACATTTGTGCTTAAAATACATTTTCTACTAAATATGTTAGAAGTTCGAGTTTTTGATGTAAAATTATACACTTAAATCTCTTAATTTGACACAATAAAAATAAAACTTATCTTTGTTACTCTTTATATTTTCTGATTTCTCTCTAAGTAAAATCTCAAGTTTATACAATCTTGTTAGTCCAAAGAATTTATGATCTTATCTGCTCAAAAGAATTCTGTTCCAAAGAATTTACAATATTGTTTCAAAAATTTTATAAATGTTATGATTATAGATTATCTATCTTGTCTTACTGTTATCTTTCGGTCACTTGATCTTACGTAGGCCAGAAACAGTCAGCAATCACATGGTCACAAATTTTTTCTGCCACCACTATGTTATCTGGCAAAGATTATTAGATAGAATAAATATCCAAAATCTAATAAACATTTTCTCTATTAGTAAAAGTTATACCAATTTGTAATTTTGTATCTGACATTATGTTAGATTTTTAGTTATATTAAGAGACAATATTAGAATAATTGGATTTATGAATCAAATTGATTAAAGATATGCTTTTTATACATATTTGAATTTATATCAATTTACTAATCAATTATTATTATTACAATTCTTATATGCTTAACAATTAACTATAATTAACTATATACTATATCTAGATATTTGATAACTAAATACCATTTCTAATTTCATAATATTAAAGAACTCTTAATTTTTAAGAAAACATATTTTTAACATATATATTAAGAATATTTAACTTATAATAAAATTGCTATAAAAAGGTTAGGGTCTCGTAGCCTAGTGGTCTAGATGCTTAACCCTCCACAAACAAAGTTAACAGTTCAATTATAGCTAGTAGTAATTAATTTAATTAATTATCTCTATAACCTTTGGGAGCTTTTAAATGCAAAACTCTTTAGTGATAAGACTATGTGATATACATATTTGGTCTATAAAGAATTCTTGGAAGGAGCCTGAGCCATGGAAAAGACTAGGCACTACGTGTAATATGAGTCACAGAAGGTTTACTACAGAAGGCTGTGCATATGAATTCATAATTAGCAAAGTAGCACCAACAACCCTAAAGTGGCATTGGGATTTTGTTTAAGAGGATAGCTATATGCAGTATACCTAGAAGTAGTGAAAGAAGCAGTGAATATAGTAAGATACTGTAGTAAGAGGATGGTTTTACCAAATATAGAACATCTCTGGCGCAAAAAAACAAGAAAAACTAGCTAAAAAAATTCCAAAAAGCATGAAAGCAAGCAATCCAGTGATACAAAAATAAAGACAGGCTAGGGAGTAATAGTCGCACAACCTATATGAAAGTTTATGACAAAATATAGCAAAAGTGTGGGTCCCAGATCACTAGCTTGTAACAGTGATTAAATAAGATACATAACTCTGTTCTAAAGATCTAGACTTCTGTAACATCATACCAATGGGGAGTACTATAAAAAAATTAGTAGTTTAATTTGGTGAGGTACGATGTAAATACTTAGATTGATGTGAAATAACATTTTAGTTTGGCAACTTAACTGTTTGAGATATGGCTAGGCTCTTAAAGTAACTCCTCTAGAGACACCAAACTGGAAACATGAAGAGCGTCTACTTAAAAGACACCAATTTGGAAGTAATACAAATACTGAATTAGGAGTAATGTAATAAGTAATGAGAGATGGAAGTTGGTTGGTAGACATTGTATAGTAGTATATAAGCGGAATATATATGATAAAAATAGAGGTTTGGAAACTATCTGGTGATTTAGTAACTAGTCTAGTTGCAGGGTGGTTATTAAGGAGGTAAAATCTCATATAGCAGGTTACATATAGATACTAATTTAGTAACTAGGTGAGCTAATATCTTGTAAAACATTAAAGAGTTGTAATTGTATATATGATATTTGTAACCAAAATACCTTAGTATACTAATAAACAGTATTAGCAAGTTTGCCAAATTAAAAAAAATAAAATTGCTATAAATCATAATTAAGTCTCTATAAATCATAATTAAGTTGTTATAAATCATAATTATGCTGCTATAAATTATAATTAAGTTACTATAAATCATAATTAAGTTGCTATCAAAAAAATTTGTTAAACTAATATCAAAAACTGATTTAAGTTAACTTTTAATTGACGATTAAAATTAATTAATATGCTAATTAATAATTGACAATATTTAAAGATGATACATAAGATATAAATTTTACTTATGCTACATATCTGCTTTTTACTTACTTTATAATTATGAATTACTAAAAAAGCAGAAATTAATTTTTTGTATTGTAATTTTTTACTAAGCATTATTTTTGTTTAAAATCTTATCTAAAGTCCATTAACTTGTAATTCTAGTTCGATTAGTATTCATATTCACTTCATTTGATTCTAATATTAATTCCTCAATATCAAAATTAAAAAAGTTGTTCCAAAAACGAATTTGATAAATTTTGTTCAACTTCTGTATAAATTTCTTCAACTTTATTAGTTTCTAACTCAATATTATTAGTATTAAAAACTGAAGAAAACATCTCATCATAGTCTTTTAGTTCTGTAGAGATTGTGTCACTATTACTATTACTGTTTAATGTCTGATTATTCTGGTCTTTTTTACTAATTTCTTTTGTTAAACCAGATTTTATTTGTGAAATCATTTTTAATGTTGGAATAAATAGTTGGTTTTGTGATTTTGGTTTAGTTAAATCCATAGATAAAAAAAGTTGGTCAATTCTAGTAGTATAAGGGCAAATTGCAAATATTTTAAGTGCTAAGAATTTTAAAGCCTTTGCTTAATATAGAAGATGTTTCCAATATAAACGTGGTTCTAATACTGTAATTGAGTTAAAGGGTGATTTATTATTAAAATAGTTATCTAATTGGTTTGAAATTTGTTCTGCTTGCTCTCTAGTAAAATTTCATTTTTGAGCAAATGTTAAAGCATAAATTAATATATTATTAATAGATAACTTTTTAAATACAGCTATTTTGCGATATTTTGGATATAAAAAAAAATCTAAATAATATAATAGTTCATCAAACTCTTTTGCTCTAAAATTAATAATGTTTTTTGCATAATTAATAAATTCTAGATCAATATCATTAAATTCACTTGTTATTAATTTTTTATAAATTGTAAATAATTCAGCAAAAATATCTCCAACTGTTGTATTACGTAATTAAAGTCTTCCAATTGCATCTACTACATATTTAAGAATTGTTGTTAACTGTTCATTGTCTAAAAAATAATGTCAGCTTGTAATTATTTCTTTAATTTTTGTTGAAATAATTAGACATTCTTCAGAAAATTGATTGTTAAATTCAAGACAAACTTTAAAACCCTCTTCATAATTCTAAACAGAAATACAAACTTTTGAAAAGAATACCAATGTGTTTCACAATATGTTTGTAGATTATGTTTGATATTATTATCTATAGCCTATTGTTTTAGCTTTGTATTTCAATAAGTTGAGTTTTTAAAAAATTTACTAGCATTAAATTGTTTTTAATTAAATTTTTATAGAGCTGATAAGATAAAATTTCTTTTGAAATTAGGTTAAAATGTGCAAACAACATCTAACACCAATTATATGCTAATGTTTTTCTGAAACATTTTTTTAAAGTTGTACTATAACAGAAGGACTATCTGTAACTAGTACAATAATTTGATCAAAATCTATATTAATATTTTTTAATGAAGCTTCAAGAGCTATTAACAAATTATTTGCTATTATCGACTAATAAAAAAGTCTTCGATATTAATAATTTCTAAATTTATTTAAAAGATATATATATATTGAATTTTCTGATATATCGGTCCATCCATCAAGAGAAAGAGTCAAATCATCAAGCTTCTCAAGATGATCAATCATTTCTGACAATATACTTGCATATTTTGTTTGCATTATTCTATATGTTAATGTATATTTTAATAGCAAATTATAACTTGAATATAATTTTTTTAAAAATAAAGTGAAATATAGATTTTTAACAAATCGGAATGGAATATTACAATAAATTAATAACTTTAATAATAATGTATAAAGTTCATTAGTTTTTTCAGATAAAATCGAAACTTTATTAAAAAAATCTGTTAAATCAACTCTACACTTTTTTGAAGACATTTCAGTATCTTTATTTGGGTAAAACTCAATCATATCTTTAAATTTTTTTTAATTTTGTATATATAAGAAACTTTTTCTTCTGCTCATATTTTTTAATATATATTTATCACATAACTAATTATTGTTTCTTTTCGTGCTTCAAATATCTTGTTATAGTATAAACACTTTGCATTATATTGACATGATTTAGTATTCTTGACTTGTTTAGAATGTAAAAAGCCTATTTAATATATACCAAAATTATTAGATAGGGCTATGAACTTATCTTCTAAATCATTTTGTGTATCAAGAATACTTGATGAAGTTGCAACTTCATCAAAATCTATAGTTTCACTAATTGTACCAAATGAAGTTACAAAATTATTGTCAGAATTCATAATATTGGTTATTATATTATGTCTATAAAAAAATAACAACTGGTTAAATACCTTTATATAATATTTTTAATATTTAAAAATAGCAAAGTATAATTGGTAAGATCAAAGTATAATACTAATATTACTAATACTAAAACTAAAGTAGTTAATAGTAATATCAATTATATAATAGAACTAAAGTTTAATACAAAGTTTAATTATATAAATTTTAACAATTAACTTCTGTTTGTATTATCAAAAATATTTTAAAAATAAATTTTATATTTACTATTTTAAATAAAACAAATAAATCTTTAGAAAAGTACTAATGTGCCTAAATTTGTCAGGATATAATAATACAGGTATAAGTTTAAGTATTAATAAGGTAGCCTAACCCTAAAAAAATAAATTATTTCTGCCTACTTTTAGTAAAATCCTGCTATTTTTGCAAGATATTTTCACATTTTTTACAACTGATCTTTCTATTGCATTATTATTATTGATTTTAATTACATTTTGCTTAAACTTAGCTATATCAATTAGATAAGTTAAACTATACATAACAACTTATTTTGGCTTGGTATTATTAGTTTTAAAAAGTTAGTATTAACTCCAGCATTGCAATAATAGAGAGTGCAGTTGTATAACTTTCTATTTCTAATTTTTAATATATTATTAATATGTAATTATAATATAATACAATAAAGTTCTTTAATGATTTTTTTTTTAGATCAAGTTATAATTACAAGTTATGGCCAAATCCACATAAATCTCATTGCATATATGTAATTAATATATATTAATTATATAACTTTAATTAATATCATAGCATTTTTTTTAAATAATAAATACACTTGAGGATATTACAAATTAAACATTGGGGGTTTCAAAGTTAACAAATAAGTGAAAATAAATAGGATTTTTATTATGATAAATTATAAATTAGAAAAATAATATTGGATTCTCTGATTTTAACTTTGAACCCTTTATTATTATACTAATAACTTTAGCCAAAAAAATATTAAGCCATTTTTTGCCAAAACTAGATAAAATAAATAATTGAAACTATAAAGTTTAATACTTAGATATTTTGATAATAAAATGAAACAATCAAAGAAATTACATTTGATCATGTTTAGTAATAAAATAAAACATTAGTATAGTATGTATTGGTATATATGTAAATTATAAATATTTATAATACATAACTTATATATATACTATCGCTACATATAATATATTTATATGTTTTATTATGATTGGCTTACCATGCCTGTACTATATCTAAATTGGCATGCTATGGCATGCCCTATTTTGAAATACTAATAGTAATGCCATCTACTTTGTACCAACCACTCTACTTTCATGACCTATATCACACACAGTGCCCAGTTTTCTCCATGGCTCGGGGCTCCTTTCAAGAATTTTTTATCAGCCAAATATGTATATCATATAGTCTTACTGCCATAGGGTTTTATATTCGAAAGCTCCCGAAGATTATAGTAATAATTAATTAAATTAATTACTACTAGCTGTAATTGAACTGTTGACCTCGTTTGTAGAGAGTTAGGTGTCTAGACCACTAGGCTATGAGACTCTAACTCTAATTACCACTAGTTATATATAGTTAGATTTATTCTTTTTTTAGATTTTTTTTTAAAATTTTTTTTAAATTTTTTTTAATTTTTTTAATTTTTTAATTTATTTTTTTTAAATTTGATAGTCATGTCACATGTTTGCTTTATTGATGAAGTACTATATTTCTCAAGAGATTTGTCTGAATTACATCATGCCTTATAGCAAAAAAACTAGAATATGGCTCACCCAGTTTCCAATTGGACCTATGTGCAACCTGCCAAAGATGAGTTTAATCTCCCTGGTTAGGTTCAGCTTGCTTCATTTCAACTAACCCATTTCCAGATCACTCACCAGCCCATCATGATCACCTTCTTTCTTAACCTTCTTCTTCTAGTCACCTAGATAGAAGAACTACTAACAGAAAACAAAAAAAAACAAAAAACAAAAGGAAAACTAAAAAGAGGAAAAGTCTAAACTAAATAAAAAAACAAAGTAAAAAGAAACAAGAAGAAAAGGCTGAAAAAAAGATGGTCATAATAACACTATTATTGTCTGTATTAGGCTATAAAAATTATATAATATTGCATAAAAAAAAATTTAATCTAACACCATATATACTAAAAAAGTAGAAAGAAAAAAATGTCTAATATTAAGAAATTTCTATATGTGATTCCTCCAATCCCCTATACTGTAAACAGTACTGCTATTATTGTTTATTTGGCAAAGCAGAATCCAAATAAGCTCATAGGAGGTTCTATTTCAGTAGATGCATTCTAATTTGAAGGGAGTAAATATTGCCAATCTTTTGGAAGGGTATGCTGATTTTTCCACTTTTTGGCCAAAATTTCTAAAAAAATTCTAAAACCGAAGAAATATAGTAAAAAGTATATAGTTGTGAGTATGTTAGAAGTTCAGAACTTCTGTTGTTTTCCCTGTGTTTTTTTTTAAAGTAATAGTTTTAAAGCTTTATCAATAGCAGAAGCCCAACAGTTTCTCCACTTAAATTTTTTATACAAGGGCACCACACAGCCAGTTATTTTGTATAATAATGCTTCTGGCTTGCATGCTGAATATCAACTTATGGATGAGTTTTCAGAAAACTAGTTAATCTCCAGACAAACCACTATAAAGTCACATCTCTCTAACAAAAGTGGTGTTCTTCATTTGTTAAAATTTTGGTACAAATAATCGATAGGGAAAAAAAATTTTATAATATTGTTTTTATTTTTTTTATTTTAAAGTAACTCTCTTAATTGGGTAGGATTTTATTAAGTAAGCTTAAATACTATATATTATTCCTTAAACTGTCAGGTATAGCATCCAAATTTGGATGTTAAAATTAAAATAAGTTATGTTTGATCTAATTTTTTAAATATTAAAATATTTTTAAAAAAAATTTACATTATAATATTTGAAAATAAAGATTATCAAATAGTAGTATTTATTTTAATATTATAAAAAAAATATATATAATTGTTTATATACTAAAAATATTAAAATTTTAAATTTTTTTTAAAAAAAATTTTATCTTTATTATTTGACAAACTTTTTATTGCTTTTCATAGTTTTAAAACAAGATTATAGAATTGGTTTTTAAAAATAACTTTAATTAATAAAATTTTTTTAAAATTTTATATAAAATTTAAACTTTAATTAGAAGCAAAAAAGCTTTTTTGTAGTTGTTTATATATAAAAATTTAAAAATTTTAAAAAAATTTTATAAGAAAAGTTTAGAATTGGTAATATTTAAAAGATAATATCTTCAATAGTATTGAAATTATTTTAAAATTTTTACATATTACTAATTAATTGTATGCTATATTTTTATTTTAGCTTAGAAATAGAGGGGACTAAGTTTAATAAAAATTTTATATAATTATAAAAAACATATAAAAAAATATTTTAGCACTCAAATTTGGATGCTAGATGGTTTAAGGAATAACAAAAATACATCAAGCTATATATATATTTGATGGCTAATTTAAGTAGTCTGTTTAAAGCATTGGTACTATACTTAAAGTTTTACACTATCTGTCACAGTATTGGCAAATAATAATATTATATAGTCATTTTTTTATTTTTATTTTTTTAATATTTGGGTGTAGCTCCTGCCCCAGACTTTTATTAATACTTAAGTAAATTGACATATGATGGTGCCGTAAATACATACATAT
>CAJVPY010004720.1:0-12276 GCA_910591965.1 Dentiscutata erythropus | reverse complement strand
TCCAATTATGTAAAAAGTTTTCATTAAGTTTAATAAAGATAAAAGCATGGTCTCACCTTTAACATTAAAAAAAAAAAAAAAAAAATTTTGCAAATCTTTGATTGAAGATATCTCAATGTTTGCTTAACTAAATTTGATAAATTTTTTTTATTTTAATTGTAAGAAGTAGCAGAAATTTAAACAAAAAAAGTTTATCAAATTTAGTTAGATAAGTGTCAGATATTTTTAATCAAAGTTTAAAAACAATTTTGGCATAGTTTTTATTTAATATATATTTGAAATTTTTTAAAACTTTGATTAAAGATATCTCAACACATACTTAACCAAATTTGATAAACTTTATTTTGTTTGAATTCTGCTACTTTTTATAATTAGAATAAAAAAATCATCAAGTTTGGTTAGGTAGATGTTGAGATATCTTCAATCAAAGATTAAAAAATTTGCAAATAAATTAAAATGATTTACATCAAAAGAGAATGTAGAAATATCAAAAAAGAGGTGTGAAAATATCAATTCTTTTAATAAAATTTTTGATCAAATATCCAAAATTAAGTATCTTATATTCAATTTTTATAATAAATATAATAAATTATATCATTTTGATGTAATTTGTAGCATTAAACATGTTTATTTAGAACATAAAGTTATATTTTATTAGTAAATATTTACATAATGCAAGAATTTTTATATTTTTATTAATAAAAATATAAAAATCTTATATTATACAAATATTTACTAATAAAATATATTTTATATTCTAAATAAATCTAATTAGCATCAAATATTACATTGAAAGATATAGTTTATCATATTTATTATAAAAATTAAAGAGAAGATGTTTAATTTTAGATTTTTGATCAAAATTTTTATTAAAAATCCAAAATTAAGCATTTTCTCTTTAGTTTTTATAAAAAATATGACACACCATACTAATTTAATGTAATTTTTAGCACTGAACATGTTTACTTAAATCATAAAGTTATGTTTTATTAGTAAAATCTTGAATAATACAGAAATTTTTAAATTTTTACTTTATATTACTCATGATTTTACTAATTGATTTTATCTTTATGCTCTAAGTAAACCTATTTAGCACTAAAAATACATTTATATAGGCTGATTTTGTTTTGTAGACCTTTTTTAAATAAACAGTTACATAAAATTTTTGCCCTAGTAATATTAAAAAATAACACATAGCATTTGTTATAATTAATAAAAGAGCTTTTTTGGCATCTAGACAAGATAAAATACAAATAAAAGTTAATAAAACAACTATTATAAGCAGTAGAAAGTGGTACTTTTATCATTTGTTGATATACTTAGGTGTTTTAGGATTGGTTAATCATCATTCAATTGGTTTCTAACTGTTTAAGGTGAATTCAGAAACAATTTTTCAAAAAACAATCTTTTAACTTACTTTTGGCTTATAATAAAATATATAAATATTGCAATTTTCTATGTATTTAATTAGGAGCATAAAGTTAGTTAAAAGAGCTGTTTTTATGAAAATTCAGTTTGTAATAAATTTTATGCACAAAATAGGTTGATAATCCTCAATTATGATTGGTTAATTTTGGGTCAAACCAAAATCAGCGCATATATTATATTTTCAAACTTAACCTAGTTTGCAAACTTCAGACCAAACCCAAATAAAACTCAAACTAAATTTATAATTAAGTTTGTGCTTGTTTAAGTTTAAAAATTAGCAGTTTGAGTTTGAAATTATTCAAACCGGACCAAACCTGAACCAAACCTAGAAGCCCTACCTGGGACAAACAACTAAAGGTAAATCTAAAAAAAATATATACAATCACGTGTTATATAATTTTATAAAATTGAATTATTCTTAGATGAAACTTTGGAACTTTTAAAAATATGTTAAATTTATTTATCTATATATTGTCACAGCTAATGCTAAATTTGGTTAATGCTGAATTTTTGACCTATTTTATTATGAAATTTTAAACTTTTTGTTAGGGATTTTTTAGGGTTAGGTTTATAGTTGCCATCCATACCAAACTAGTTTGGCACTTTAGGACTTCCCAGGGTATTAACCATAGTTTGGACTAGTTAAAACCTTTTATATATAAAGCCCAAATTAGTAAAGAACATGGCCCAATCCCAATCCTATGTACAAATCCCAATCCTATATGCAAATCCCAAACAAGGCATAAATTCCAATCCTAAGTATAAATCCTAAATAAAGTACAAATTCCAATCCTAAGTATAAATCCTAAATAAAGTACAAATCCCAATCCGATGTACAAATTCCTTACATATAGTATATACTGTACGTATGTATGTATAAATTTAAGAATTCTTATGTAGCATAGTTAATTAATATTTAAATATTGAAAATATAATACTTTCTATTTGTTCACACTTACACTTATTGTATTTAAATATGTACCTTTAACTTTTTATTTAACAATTTATCTAAAAACTTATAAACTTCTATTTACAAACTCAACTAGAAACATTTATTTATTATTTCTTGATTAGCATATTAGTGAATTTTACTAATTTTTTATTCGGATTTAGATAAATTTAAAGATTAAATACATTGAGAAAATTTTTATCTAAGTACTATTAAATTACTCGGATTACCAAAATTATTACATATTTTAGATAATTAATAATTTTTACCCAGGTTTTAGGAAATCAATCATGGAACAACAAATTTTGATATCGATGCAATGTTAGATGATACTAATCTAGAATAGAATAATGATGTATTATAGATACAAAACAAATTTTATTTCTATGCAATATTAGATAATATGTACTAATCTAAAATAGAATTGTAATATAGTATAATGCTATAATAAATTAATGCTAAAAATGCTTAAAACAAATTATAAAAATTTATATATGGAAAGTTAATACGAATTCGGAATTAGAAACTAGCTTAAAATTTGGACATATTTAGAATTTGTAACAATTTGAGATTTGGAATTAAATTGGGATTTGGAACAAATTTGGGATTTGGGATAAGTTTGGGACTAAAAATGAGTTTGGAACAAAAAGTGGGATTTGAGTCAAAATTTAGGTCAATATAGTTTAAGTTTGGGCCAATAGTAAAAACTATTTGGACGGCAACTATAGTGGGATTTCCATTTATAGCTAATAAATTGATACAATTAATTCGATAGATTCAATTGAAACAATTGAATCGAAAGAGTCAATAGATTCAATTGAATCAATTGAACCAATTATTAGCCTGTAAAACTTTAGTATATAAGAGCCTTGTGCTTAGAGATGGGTTTCATGCGCATTTTATTTCATCTAAATTTTGTATAGGAAAATTAAAGTATAATTAATTTAGGCCAAGGTGTACAATGCCAGACAAAATTAAGAAATAAGAATGCAGAAGTTTTGAAAAATTCAGAAAAGAAAATGAACGAACATAAAGATCGAGGAAAAAATTTTTGCAAAATCCGCTATTTTGCGGAGGGAAAATATAAAATCAAAAAAATTATATCATGCGATATCATGCGCATTTTATATAACGTGCGCATTAATGCGCATTCATGCGCATGTTATTATAAAATGCGCATTTTTCCCATCTCTACTTGTGCTCACTGTAAATAAAGAACAACTCATTAGAGTTTAAAACTTCGAAGACTTCATAGTAAAAGATGTTCCTTAAATAAATCGTTCCCACTTGACCTAAAATCGTTCGTAATAAACCCATTTGATAGTAATCTAGAGGTTATTGTTGCCCATATAAATAGAGAACAAGTAAAAGAACCTATTCGTATCAGCATAGCGGAAGTTCATTTTTATTGGTTGGTAAAATACCCTGGATAAAGTGTTGGCCATACCCGGACGAGAATTTATTACTCATAAAACTTTCAAAAAATTTGTCTAAAGACGCGTATTATAGTCTTACAATATATTAATTGATTCATAATAGCTACTTTATTCATATTTTGCGATGTATATATTATTATTTTCACAATAAATACATTAATTTTACAATAAACAATTAAGTTTCGCAATACAATATTTAACTTGGATTCTAAAATACGCTAAGATTCCTAACAACTACCACTATAAACGTTGTATTTTTTTTAACTATACTTATAGCCTAAATGAATATAACAAAAAAAATTAAGTACAGTTTAGTATGTAGTTCGAAATAATACTTTTTATTAGCTAATTGAAACAGAATCTTGCAACTTTACTCACCAATTGTTTAGGTCGCCAAACTACTTTCCGACCTTTTGAAAACTTTACTTCTCATCTAGATCTTGAAACTTTTGTATCCTATTGTATCCCAGGTTAGAAAACAATAAACCTCAATGTAAAATACTAACGACTCAAGTTGGTTTCTACATTACATATTACAAAAAATTTTTCTCATATGACATGATGAGCTTTACTTATACTGATGAACCTCCCCAAACCGATATGCATGGTGAATAGATTTTGTATCAGTTTTGAGAGGTTATCGGATTTGAAAGCATTATAAATTATTAGATTTTTATAACGGAAACGAACTTGGTAAACTAATTTTTTATCAGATTTGACAGGTTATCAGTTTTGAGAGGATCGATTTTGGGAAGTTCAACAGTATCAGATTTGAAAGTATTATAAACTATTAGATTTATATAACAGAAACGAACTTGGTAAACTAATTTTTTATCAGTTTTAAGAGGGTCGATTTTGGGAGGTTCAACAGTATATATACTGTACGTATACTAAACAAACCCAAACACTTTAAAAAACATACATGAAAAAGCCACTTCAAAAAAAAACTGGGTATATGTGTATTTAATATATGCAAATAGCCGAATTAAAAGTTGTATTCACTGCAGGTAATCATTTAGGAAAAAAAACTATTGCAACAAATAAGCAAAAAATATTGTAACATTTGATTACTCCTTTGTAAAATGTTATCAGATTTAGTTATAGAAAAAAGTATCCTTCATGTATTTTTTTCAAAATTTCATTGTATAAATAAACATTCTTCTGATGCTCATTCTCAGTGATTAGAGCTGTCAACATGTTGTTATCGTTAATCCTATTTTTTGCATTAATCTATTTTATCATATTAGAAGGTTAAAATTTTGTCATAATTGTAATAAGAGAATATGAAGTGAAACATCATAGAAGTCATTTAAAAATCAAGAAATTTGCAATATTGATTAACCTACTTTATTTATATATAGATCAATAAAAATTTTAATTCCAAATATCAAAGTTGGCACCGCTTCTGTAAGAATATTTTTCCAATGTTTCTTTTTCGATTTCAATTCTTCAATCTGTTTTTGTAGACTAAGTATTTCTCCCTTCTCTGATTTTAGCATTGTTATAGCCAAATTATGATCATTTCGGAGATCTTCAAACATTTGAGAATTTTGAATTTGTTAATCGATTAAACATTTATCTATCTCTTTAATTTTCATTTCAAAGCTTATTCTAATTTCTTTATTTCTCTCTTAAGTTTTTCCATTTCATCAGTTAATTTTTGTTCTCTTGCTGTCAATTTGAGCAACTTTGTCTAAGATTCTTGATTTGCTTTCATTTCGTCAACAAGTTTTTGTTCACGTATTTCATATAATTAGAGTATGTTGACAGCATCTTGATATTCTTTGGATTTGAATTCTGACATCACTCTTTCAAATTCTGGTCCTTCCAATATTTTATCCAACATTTCTCATTCAAATATTGCAATAGCACCTTCAAAATCCTCTTGAGTCTATAAATTAAAGCATTTTTTTTAATATAGTGATATATATTTTATTTTTACGATTACTATTATAATTATTGGATTTATAATTAAAGTTTGGTTATAGTGATCGAATTACTTATCTTAAAAATGGATTCAAAGATAAGTCCATGCTTCACATAAGTTTTCAGAGTTCCATTCCTAAATCACAATTATGTTAACATAATGCTGCTGAATTCTTTTTATGAAACAGAAGTCTATTCTTTTTAATTATTTTATAGGATTCTTGTTGGAATTCATATATTTGACTTGCTGATCCTATTACTCTATTAAAAAATTTAGTTTTTACTTCACTAAAAGCTCTCTCATGCATTTTATCAAAATCTTTCTAAAGCATGGGTAATTGGTGTTGTTGTGTTTCTATTCTATAAGTCTTTGTTACAATGTTATATGGACTTTTGTCAACATATTCTACTACAGATTCATATTCATCTGGTACTGATATTTGAATACAATTTTCAGTATTATTTAATGATCTAACACATTCTTGAAGAAATTTTGCAAAAGAGGTACCAGACATTGGAGATGCTCCTATATACTTTGGTTAGAGATTGTTAAAAATTATATTCACAGCTGCTATCACATCTACTATTAAATCCTGTTCTAATTTGGATGTAGTTACTTTATCTATATGCTGTAGTTTTTCTTTGAGAAGTCTATGAAACTATAACAAAAAAAATAATATATATAATTACTGTTAAAAAATATAGGTAATTATCAGAAAAAATTGATTATGTAAACTTCAAAATCCACAAAACGATCTTTTAATGCATTGGAGGTTGTAGAAAAAAATGAAATTATATTTTAATTTATTGAACCAGCAAACACAAGAAACAAAGAAAAGAAAGTTTTGTGATAGAAATACAGAGATCTTCTCATTTGCCTTCAGCATTTACTTTATATAATTTTTTTAAAAAATAAGTTCGAAAATCATTAGGAGCCTTTAGTATAAAATCACAAAGCAATACCACCAATCTTGAAAAAAATTTACAATTATTTGGTGAATAGATGTATTTTTATAACTTGTTCATTAAAAATAGCTTTCCAGTATCGGCTTTATCAACAATTCTATTTATGTTATAAATAAAGGAAGATGAAATTAGTAGACATAAAATAAATAATTTTGTTGCACATTATTGAATTTGTTGAAATTCATCGATGCTTTCACAGTTAAGAACAATGACTTACTTTCTATTATAAAGGAAAGGAGTATCCTACATGTAAATTCCTTATGTGCATCCTTCTACCTGTTGTTTGAAAATATAAATTATAAGCTTTAAAATATATATATTTATAATATATGCACCTCTGCACTATCATGGCATCTATGTAAAACATCCACAAACCAGGATTTATCCTGCGAAAAGATTCAGCTACAGTCAGATCTCTATAAATACACATCGCCAGAACTAGCTCTAGAGTGTGTATTTAGAGAGGGTTGCAATTAGAAAACACTAATAAAACCATAATGTTACTATTATCATATAATAAATATAGCTTTAGTAGCCTGGAAATGATAAATTTGATTGGTTAATAATCACTTGGTTGCATTTATAGATAATTTTTATAAATAGGCTAGACAATTAGTATACAATTGCAGAATAAAATGTATGCACTTATCTATAAGTCCCATTATAGAGCTAGTCTTCTATTGTGTATTTAGAGAGGTATTGCATTTAGGGGGTTGCATTTAGGAAGATCTGACTGTATTGATTATAATTTTTATTAACTCTTAATTAAGTATCACTATTTAACTTTTAAAATTTGTATGCAAACATAGCTAAATTAACATACCAACAGCGATAATAGCTACAAGTTCACTAATCCCTTCAATTATGTCTAATACTTCTTTTTTAAGAATAATTTAATTATTTTCCACATTATATTCTAAGAGATGAATTGATTTTCCTTCATGGGCTTGGATTTCTTTACTAAAACATTTATATTTTCAATGAATTTAAATTTCTTATTTTCAATAAAAGGTATAATGATCAAATAATATATACTATATAATGAATTTTATTAGAGATAAAAAAATGTGCATTTTATAATAATATGTGCATAAATGTGCATTAATGCACATGTTATATAAAATATGCATGATATCGCATAATATAATTTTTGGAATTTATATTTTCCCTTCAGATATGTGCTTAAATTTTTACCCAAATCTTGCTCTTTTGTTCCTCATCAAGGAGGGGTGTTATGGGTCAAAAACAAACTAAAAGCAAGAAAACGACAAAATGAAAAACAAAATTGAAAACAAAGCAAAAGAAAAACAGCTATGGGTTATCGCCCCATCTGTCATATGCTATACAATCTATACTACCAAAAGTGCAAACCTCAAAAGTATCAAAAAATCTGTCCTAAAACTAACTGCCTTCTAGAGCTATTACTTATTATAAGATGGCAGATGACAAAAACCAGTCACACTAACCGAAAAAAGCGCTAAATATCTTTATAACTGCTCTAACGATAAAGGAGATTTCTAAAACCTGTACAAAAATTTTCTTTGTGACTGCTGTCCTGACAGGCTACTACTATGTAGAAACATACAAAGAAGTCATTTTATGCCTGTTGTTTAAACATATCACTTCGACAAACACAAAATCATAAAACTCTTGAGACTGTCTTCCTACAGGCCACACTTACAAAATAGCAAAAAAACAACAAACGCTGCCTTAGAAGGCCCCAATAGACCCAAGTTGCTGTATAAATATACAAGGGTTAGGTAGAACAGGATAAAAAAACTAGACAAAGTTGGGTTAGCAAAAAAAACAGAAGATACTTTTCATAAGAAAAAATCAGTTTTCTCTAAATACTACTACTACTAATTACTAATCACAGATACTACATCAATACGTCAAACAATCAAATACGAATTATATGACAAATCACAATAATGAATAAATTGAAATCATACAATAAATCACTGTGAAGCCTCAAATGATGTAAGTCACATGACAAATCACAATATCCCTACTAATCATATACCCGTGATCGATTTGAGACAAAATGCTGCTCCAATACTTTCATATTAGGCAGCTAATTTTGTCTCTTATCAAGGAGAGGTGTTATGGGTTAAAAACAATGTGAAAGCAAGAAAATGACAAAATAAAAAACAAAATGGAAAACAAAAAAAAAAAGAAAAACAGCTATGGGTCTTGTAGAGTATCGACAAAAAGGGAGCTGGGATGTATACAATGTTTCCTTTAGTGCTACACAAAGCCCATTAGTCTAGAGGCCCCAACTTAGCGGTACTGATTGCTTTCATGTAAACCTGAACTGCTCCTGAAGACTAACTACCAATAGACTAAATTTGCTCTAACGATATTCCTCTCTTCATAGCTGCAGTTGCATCACCAATCTTTAGGCTATGGGCTGTGTACCTCTCATGCAGCCCAGTATTATATGCAAAATGCTTCACTATTGCTGAAACCGCTATTACCAATAACTTCTCCCCATTCCTAAACAAAATAGGGGCTTCTCTAGTGGTGTAACCAGTCTTAACCTCAGGTAGTAGATTAACATTTTTATGGGGCATACTCTGCTTGAAGACCTCTCTACCAAAATAAATTTGCCTTTTCTCAACTGATTTGTCTTCAACTTAGATACCCTAACCCACAACTTCCTGTCCTTTTTAACAACATCTGACCTCTTCAGATTGCAAAGCTCTCCCAGCCTACGCATAACCCTTAGCCCCAAGGCAACTAATGCCAATCACACACCCACACAGACCCACTAACTCTGGGCAGGGAGTAGTCAATATACCTCTCAATTACTGAGACTAGAAGAGGGGCTCTTGGCCATTTTGCTTCAACCTTATCTTGAGCAGCTATTTTTTTAATCTCTTCCACAATTAAACAGACCAAACTGCCCTTCATAGGGCCCTCCAAACCCCTTATTTTGTGCTCTCTCACTATAGTGACCAAGCACATTTGAATCTCTAATATCCTATCCGATAATTTTATCTAGGCAAGAAAAGCTGCCAACAAATCCCTTGATACAGAATATAGGGCCAACACAATCCAACCTGCAAAACTGTCAAAAATGCTTTGAACTTTTAACAAGCACTTTTTATATACCACACTAATAGAATTATCTATTAAATGCTCTGCCCTAACTAAGAGCTTTTGACCAATTCAACTATATCGCTCTCAACAACCACTGGTCATTTTTGTATGGCTCCAGGTTTCCTGAAGATCCTGGTCCTACAATTTTGCTCATCAGAGGCAACTCAATTTTCTCTATTGGAGAGTTTACTACAAGAGGCCACGATGGGCCAAGACCTATACCGGAACTATAATCACAATCCATGCCCCACACTCCTTTGCATGGCTCAGAGCCCTGTGAATTAAACAGAAAGGGGGCAAACATAATTCTTTACTCAGCCCAGTTCTAGGTGAAATAGTTTACTGCCTCTAACCCAGAGCAGAAATAAAGACTGTTGAATCTCTGGGTCTTTGTATTTAGATGGCTCACAAATCTGTCTACTTCGAAACACCCCCAAGCCCACTCTAGCTATGTTATTGCTTCTGGACTCAACACCCAGTCCTCTTGGTACAACACTCTTGTCAACATATCCACTGGGTTTAGAGCACTTGGAACCCACCTCGTGCTAAAATCCCAATATCGGCCTTGATACACACTTCCTATTATCAATGAATAACATCACCCATGTCGCTTTTAACAGCTCTCTAAAGGACTGAAGTGCCTAAAGTACTGCCAAAGACTCCAACTGTGCTATCTCATTTGCATTGTGGGGTTGTGACTAACTTCCTGCCACTCTGAACTCCTGGAAAACACCACATTAGCCCTTTTTCAAAGCATTGATGTATACCAACCTTACTTGACAAGGTTTCCAGACTGGCTGACTATTCCACTTTCTCAAGTTCACTGTCAACCAACAGATATCCTCGATTGCCTGTGACATTAATTAAACTTTTTTTTTCCATTGCCAAACAAGTTGATTTCTTGAATCTATCAACTTGTAAAACTCTATACACTTTACCTAACTCAGAAAAAAGACCCTTCCAAGACTCACTACCTTTCCTGCAACTAATGGAAACTTCTTATCGAAACAGTAGGTGCCTTCAAAAGAGCCTTCAACATAACAACCGTGAGTTTATCTTTTCCTCTGAGGATACCACTATACCGTTTAAGGTGTCCACAATTATTCCACAAAAATTTTATAGATTGGGTCAAGTCCTGACACCCCTTTTTCTTGGCCCAAATTTAGCCACACCCTGCTAGATCCACCTCTATCACCTTTTCTCTTATCTCTAATAACATTTCCTTCTATAGGTACACAACCTATATATTGTCCAGATGGTTGTTACAATAAACTTCCTGGACCCACCACTTGCTGATTAAAGCCCTTATTACACTCAACCCTCATTATAACAGACCCTTTGGGCTGAAAGATTTTGTCCATTATATCCATTATAAATAAATATCTGTTATAATAATATATAATGTAATAATAATAATTTTAAATTGTTTTAGAAAATTACTTCGTTATAATAAGGTATCCGCTATGTCGAGGTCTGTTATAACAAGGGTAGAGTGTATCTTTGAAAATACCTAGGGGGCCTGACTTAAGCCAAATAGCAACACATTGTGCCGGAACCTGTTTCTGTCACAATGAAACCTAATAGTCATTGTGTCTTGGAACTCATAAGAATGTAGTGGTACCTATCTTTCAAATTGAATGATATTGCTTACCAACCTTTTCCAATTGTACGCAAAAGGCTCTCCAAACCCTCAAAATGAAAGGATTTCTAAGACAAGCCTCGATTCTACCTTTGTAGATTTATCACGAGACGGAACTTCCAAGGTCTCTGTTTTGAAACCAAAAACACTGGGCTCATCCCCAAAAGACTCGCTAGCCAACAGTTTTCTTTGCCAATTTTTTGTAATTGTCTCTGATACTTCTAACCTTTTAAACTCCTTTTCTAACCAACACTCCTCCTTCTTTGTAAAATGATAGGGCCTTGGATCCGAGCAGGCTATTAAATGCACTAAACTTCTTAGAAACAAGGATATCCCTTCCTTTAACTATCTCAAAACCAACTAAGAAGGCTAAATCACTTCTTTCCAATACTCTACCACTACACAACTGTAAATACTCCCAGTTACCCGCTCCTCTGAAACCACCTTCTTTTTCTTTAACAACTCCAGGCATAGTCAGCTATTTCCCGGCTAGGACTTATCATCTTGAAAGGGCAACCCCAAGTACTTTCTAGAACTATACTCATTAGCGAAATGACCCTTTCCTTTACATAGGTAGCAAACAACTTTATTCTCTTTTAATTCTCTAGACCTATCATCTCTTTTGGGCCAAAAGAGCAAAGAGGAGTATGACTGTTGCCAGACTAAGAAAGGCACACCAACATTCAAATTAGAGTGCTGTTGGTGATGCCTTCTGCCTTGCACAAACCATATGGGTGGATTTTGTGATTTTCATGATGTTTACGAATAAGATCTACCAATCAGATAAATAAAAATTGTGATTATTTCGAGTTTGTCTTACATTAAATTCA
>CAJVPY010004719.1:0-12276 GCA_910591965.1 Dentiscutata erythropus | reverse complement strand
CCTGGTGAGTCTTTATTGAGTTAGAGCAATAAGTTGTAAAAATTTAGTACATTGTATATAAATTTTATAGCAGTTTACATAAATAAAGGCAGAATTGCTTAAAAATATATATATATGTTTCCTATTATTTATATTTTATTTAATTTATTTTGAATTAATTCAAAATATCCCAATATATTTCGAATAGTATCTGATAAATTCGAATTGATTAGCGTTTCTTTCTCATTAGTAGCTATCTTTTAGTTTATAAATATTTGCTGTTTTGATGCATTTATGTCTATTCGAATTTTTTCAAACTAATTCGAAATTCGTAATTTTGCGTAATATATTTCGTAATATTACGTTATATATTGCGCAATATTTCACAACTTTTTGCGCAATATTATGTCCAGACTGTAATTATTGCACAATATTTCGGGTGTGATAGCTTACGTAAGATTACATTAATATATTTCACTAATGTACAAGTTTTTAGATTTATTTTAATTTATGATTTTACTTGTATTTTTTTATTTAAACTTAGATTATCATTCAACCTTAGTATCAAATATTTGTTAGTTACTATTTTTGATATAATATTAATTATAGTGATTAGTAAAATATTTATTAGCGAATATGTGGTAGTTATTAATATAACCAAAAAAATTTAAAAAACTAAAATATGAAATAAAATAAAATTAAAAAAAAGTAAAATTATAACAAATTAGAGTCAATTGACCGAAGTTTATTTTGAACAATCGTAATTGGGTCAAAATCCATATTTCCACTTTCACATATAGTTGCTGAACTTTCTTCAACATAACTCTGTCCGCCAAATATTGTATCTGATAAATCAACAATAGAACTAATTTCAAGCTTTTGATTATTTACCTGATTGTATTGTATAAAATTTTCTTTATTTTTGTAAAAGCTGTTTGATTTAATGCGTTATTATGTAATTTGGTTTCTGATAAATCTTTTCCATAATATATAAGTTCTTTTTTAAAATTAGAAATATAAAATGAATGAATATGTGCTATACTTTCAAGCCATTCTACTGATAGCCTAGTTCGATAAGTACCATATATCCATTTTAGAATTGAGAAATTGCACTCACAGTTTGCTTGTGATGGTATGATTGCGAAGAGAGTTTTTGCAAGGTCCTGAAGGTAATTATAGTCATCTTCAATAATACCCCACCATAATCTTGGAGATTTTGATGAATCATAATTGAATGGAGAGTCTTTAGCTTTATAATGAATCATTAGTGTTGTTAAATAACAACATTCAATATCATCATTGTGCATGCTTTTGTATAATATAGCTGCAGTTTCACAAAGTTTTTGAAACATTCTTTTGCATAACCCACAACCTAAAAATATATAATCGATAATATTATTGCCATTATATATATAAATATATATATATAATAAAATATATAATATAATATATACCTCTATATTCTGGATAGATAAAATAAGTAAGTATATATATATATCTGTATCAAATTCTGCATATTGTTTATTAAATATTGCAATAGCTGATATGCGAAAAGCATTTGTTGTAGGAATTCGATTAATAGCAGCTGCTAATGTTACTAAGCCTAAAAAACAATCTGCAAGAGTTGTAGTACAAGCTTCTAAATTATATATTACATCTTTTATTAGCTTAATAATAGATGCAATTTAACAGCAATCAGTATAAAATGTATCACTTTCATCTTCTAAGATTGAAATAACATTTCGATTACTAATTATAGTTTGATTATTTTCTAAAATCTAAAAGTAAAAAATTAATATATATAGTATATATATAAATAAATACAATACATAGTATATATAATAAATACCTTGCAAAAGACTAGTCAACTCTTTCTGACAATCACTAAAACCAAAATTCCTACTAACAGAAAAACATAATTTTTGCTGGAAAGTCGAGGCCTATGTAGCAGTTTGTCTAGAGGTTAACGTTTTGCTTACAGGACTCCTCTAAAGGAATATTCGGCATGCAAGCCAGGAGCATTTTTATACAAGATAACTGGCAGGAGATGCCCTTGTATAGAATATCTTGGTGAAGGGTGGGTAAAGCCCAACTTCGTTGATGAAGCTTCTGGGTCGTTACTTCAAAGAAGAACACAGGAAAAACAACAGGAAATATCTTTTTTTTTAAGCTGTTCTCTTTTGTTTTGGTTAAGTGCCTTCTTGTCAGTCTTTTAAAATATTTCAATAAAATGTAGAGATTTGGCTTACCCCTCCAAAAGATTAGCATTGTTTACTTTCTAAATTTGAACAGACTAGCAGAATGCAACCACGTGTTTGTTTATGAATGGATACAGCGCTATTTCATGAGACTCGATCTGGGAACTCTAATTACAGCAGTAGGTGGCTTGAGATACAGGTCCTTCTTGGGTTATGGTAAGTGTAACTCTTGGACAACGGCAGCACCTGGCTCGAGATACAAATTAGGACGGACAATGAAGCAATTCGGAGTTGGTGAGATGATCAGAAAGTAACTTTAATGCTAAGGTGAAGCCTTACAGAAGAGATATACAAATATTGCATTTGTTATATAATTTTTACTAGCCTTGCATGGGTTATAATAGTGCCTTTAGAATCTTAGATTTCTTTTATGTTTTTTTTTTTTTGCAATTTGTTTTTCTTTTTTCTTGCTTTATTAGTTTTTCCTTGTTGGTCATTTTTGTAGTTTCTTTGTTTAAACTTTTCCTTCTTTTATCTTGTGCCCCTTGAAAAAAAGGAAGAATTTGAAGAGAAAGTGAGATCTTGACGAGTTGGAAGCTGAGCCCAAGCTATATTATATCTTTAAATGTGGCACACTGTATGTAAAATATAGTGGCAATCATCAGTGCGATAACCAAAGTTGGGCATCTTTAAGAGACAGCTGGCTTTTAGTTTAATCAAACATTAAGTATTTTAATCTTGTATTGAATGTCACATCTTAATAAAATTTCAGTACACGGTTATCAAATGAAATATATATATATATATATATATATAATAAATACCTTGTCGAATACAGAAGTAAATCTATAAATAGACCCCCATCGAGTTTCTACATATGTATCTAAGCCACCACCACTTATATTCATATTTTTAATTTCATCATGAAGAAGTCGATTGCATTTATGCGATTTTTTAAAAAAACTGGATTACTTGATTGGATTGTTTTAAAACATGCAATAAGATTTAATGCATGTGCGATGCATCTTATATTCCATATATGTGAATAATTGTATGTAGTAGCTTCATGTGCAACACGAACGTTACTTCCATTATTAGTTACACACGCTGTAAATTTATTAGAGCCAACAGTATCTATAACTTTGGAAATTTTGAAAGCAATGAATTGATCTGTTTGTTCTTTATCAGAAAAATCTGCAATTGAATATAAATATTCTTTCCATTCTGGTGTAGAAATAATAAAATTATATAAGGAATTATTTGATGGACTCGACTAGTCATCGAGCACTTGTTAATAAAATTAATTTATTGTTAATTTATATATATTATGTATAAAATTAATTTATATGTATACATATTAAAATATTTACCTAATATTAAATTTTGCTCATTTTCAAGCAAGCTACCAACTTGCACAGTTACTCGAGTAGCTTCTTCATCAAGTATACAACTAGCTAATGTTAATCTTCCTGAAGGAGTATAGCATGGTGTCATTAACTTAAAAAGATCTCAAACAAATAGATTATCAATAATGGAAATGATATTCCTGCACAAACAAAAGCTTTAATTAAAGCTTTATTAAGTTCATAATTTCGCTCATTTGATATAGGTTCAAAATCAGTATGCGAAGTTTTAGATCTTTTGGATGATAAGCTTTCATTGTTACTATCATTATTATCTTTAGTTTTTTCATTCCGTTTAGCTACATAAATTAACTATTTTTGCCTTATATTATCAGGAACAGGACGAATATCACCTTTGCAGTGTAATGCCAAGTGTGATTCCATTATAGCAGGCTTTTCATGTTTCTATTTTCCTTGAGTACAATATTGGCAAATCGTTCCATAATGACCTTTACTATAAGGTTTTTCATGTTTAAATTCATCCCATATATTAGCAGGTAGTCATCCACCCTTATTTGTTCTTTTAGCTTTTTTTTTTTTTGAATAATATTTGGTATTTCAGAATTTTCTTAGTTTCTGTTTAACTAGTAGTCATCGTTTCAGAAATATTATCATTTGATAAATCTAGCTCCATGATATGCTTAGAAGTTGCGAGTAATAGTAAGATAATTGCAGCTTAATATATAATATAATTATTTGAATTCTTTGAAAAAAAGGTTACTATAATATAACCTCCTAATTATACTTTATAGAAGTGAACTTTACAATATATATTTAGAAAACAATATGAAAAAACATGTTTATAAAAATCAAGTATGTATTCAAGCCAGGATTTAAAAGTGCATTTAGATAGGTCGTGCATTTAAGTAAATGCAAATAGAAAGATTTCTCTGTATAAAGATAAAAGCATATAACAATATGCAAAATCTTAATTCATTAACTTTTTTTAATTATGTATGTATTAATTATTGTTAACCATAATTAGTACAAAATATCAAATTATACGTAGCTACTATAATTAAACTTAATAACTTTTTACTTTTGATATTTATTTATAAGTATTAAAAGTATTTTTTTATTCACAGTAGTTAATTTTAATATATTACATAAAAAAGCTTTTAATTGATATTTATTTATAATACAAAAGACTTCTTTAAATACATTCTCTCTAAATACATGATCTTTCTAAATGAACACATAAATTTTAACTCAAATATATACTTAATCTTATAAATACACATTATAAAAATTTGGTTACTATCAAGTATACTTAGAGAGATCCTCTGTAATTATAGTAAAACATATTAATTTAATTGTCTATAAATTAATACAAAAATATTATTTTTAAATTAGATATATTTTTATTAATAAGATGTTTCTAAAAATAATTCTTCACTACAGTACCAAATAAATATTACAATAATAAATATTTGATAATTTAGACTAGCTATTATAACCGTCATTCTGATGGGCTATTTAGAGATAAAAAAAAAATCCAGACCATTATTTTTGCCTTAAAAATAACTATTTCTCCAAAGCACAATCTTCTATAATGTTATTCTGACAAGCTATCTAAGCTATCTTGAAAAAATTAACTTACATCTTACAATCAAATTGAATAAAAATCATGGACCACCAAATTTTTGTGCTATCACTTTTCACTTTTCTAATATAGTAGATTAACATGATTATATTCCTATCAATGTAGTTGAGTTAGATATTTGATAGTGTTGTTTAATTACTGTAATATAAATAATGCATTTCTATTAAAAGTTCTACTAATTTACTTATATATTGACTATGCCAATTCATTAAAGAATTTTAAAAATTAAGGTGATATAAAAATTTAGCTTAAGCTCTAATAATTTGTATTTACCATATAAAGTATCACCAACAAATAGTACGTACTTCTATGATTAAGACCCAAGTATAGCTATATTCAATTTATTACTTCATAGTACCGGTTTCTGTGAACATTATTCAAAAAGTGAAGTTCTTGAATAAAACCCAGGAACTGTATATAATGCTAGACAGTAATTTCTAATAGTATAATAAAATGCTAGACAGTAATTTCTAATAGTATAATAAATATACGATATTTACCTGGAAACTTTGTTGTTATGATTGCCTTAATAGGTGTGATTTTGTTAAATCTTATTTCTCATACATATATGCTTTATCTAAACAAAATTTTTAAAAAAAGAAATATTCAAAAATAAAGGTTTCACAAAAAGGAATACGATACATAGAATTTTATTTTTAAACTATATTTATATCCAAATATATTCATATTCACGATTGATTGGTTAATCTTTATGTATGTAAGATATAAAAGAGATCAATCATAGGGGCATTATACATTAAATACATTAATAGTGCCAGGCACGAGTACAGTCACTATGTTTTAACAGTGCATACCATGCCCAGCACTTGCAGACCCTACAATCACAGCACTTGGAATAGATTTTTGAGTTTGGGATAGGCTTTTAGGTTTGGGATAGGCCTTTGGGTTTGGGATATGATTTGGAATTAAGGAAAAGTTCTAATCCCAATTCCAAATTAGGTAAAATGCCATAATTGTCCCATATAGGTTTGGGTATCATCACTATTGGTGACTCTACATCAAAACCTATTTTCATTTTAAATAGCATTATAGAGGATACAAAAGAACAGGAGAAAGAGCTTTGGCTTCTGTTCCAAAATATGCAAAAAGCATTTGATTCAGTTCCTCTTCAAATGCTCAAGCTTGCAATGGAAAAAATCAAAATTCCAAGCATATCAATAAATTTTATTATAAACTTATTTAAAGAATAGAGAACACAAATCAAATCTTAACAGCAGTAGATCCCACGGAAAGTATTACAGCATCAGATGGTATAGAACAGGGAGAAGTTTTGTCCCCACTTGTTTGGCGAATATTTTATGACCCACTAATATATAGAATACAAAGCAACAAAAATTTGGGGTATATAGTACTTCTTAAAGAGCTATTAGATTTGCGTAAGAACTTAACAAAGAAACAAAGTTTTGCCAAGCAGCTTTAGCATACACAGACACATTCAAAATCACAGAAAAATTCTACTCAATCAATGACATTCGTGTAAACCCAAAAAAGTCAAAGCTGATAGTGTTTAACTCAACAAAAAGTATAGACAATCAGAATATAATACTAGCAAATGAGAAGTGGAAGTAGAAAAAAGCAAGTCACTTACAAGATTTCTGGGTGTTTGAATAAGCAAAAAAGCTCAAAATATATTGAACAAAAATAAAGCTAAACAAATAGTCCAGATGACCATCAAGATATTAAGATACAAGAAACTTATACTAAGTCAGCTGATTTACTTAAACAATATGTATCTTATCCCTAAGCTATGTTATATTCTACAAACTTCAAATCTGTCAAAAAATGCCAAGCAATTTTCTACTTGCACAATTTTTTTGGCAGGAGCTTTTAATACAACAAATAACAAATCTACATCGGTGTCTAAATGGGTTAGATCAGGATAGTCATTTAGCAAAAATTCGAATCAAACAAGTCTTCTAAGAGCCAATTTGGTAGAGTAATTGGCAATTCGAATCATATCCATACTTGAATTCGATCTGGAAACTCAATATAACATGCTTAACATTATATAAAGCAAAAATCTTCAATATGAACATTAGACCCATGCTTGAATGATGGCTTTTCCAAGATGCTGGACTACAAATAAGAGAAACAATGAATTCTTCTTTCTTCTTAAAATCATACAAAAATCTTCTCAATCTGGGTATCCTCTTTCGAGATCAACTACTTGCCAGAAAAGGGAAAAGGCTCTTAACATGACAACAACTCAAGGTGGCAAAAGGCAAACCAAAAGTGAGAAAAAAAGCCAAATGGTTCATTTTTATAGAAAATGCCATATTACAAAATTCAGAAAACAGAAAGATTAAAAAAGTTCATCAAACAACTAGTCCAAACAATTTAGCACCTCTGGCACCACTTCTACCTATTTATTCAGATACTAGAAAAAAGAATGGATACTAATAGATAAAGAAAACAATAAATTAGAGCCAAGAAAGATTGTTAAAAAAGGTAAATGTAAAGTTCTTACAGAGTATTTGGAGTTTAAGGAAAATAGCCCAATAGCAGGATACATTGAAATAGAAAATGTAAAGAAACATCTCCATTAAATCAGAAGAGAATTTATAGTTGGATGAGCCAGAGTAATGTTTTAACAGTAATCCCAAAGCCATTAGAAAAAGATAATCGAAAGCGTATTTTAAGATATGAAGATATCCTAGCCAGCAGTAAAAGTAGACAAAAAATAATGAAACCGAGTAAGGAAGAAATATGAAATCTTTAGATAAACAATTAATATCAGAATAAATTTTAATATAGAGTTAGATAGTAGCTTAACTAATAGCTTAGACTTAAATAATAGTTTTAATATGAATAGTTTTTGAATATACACAGATGGTTTATTAGTTCGAGGAATAGATAAATGCAGTATGGGTATTTGTTGGGTACAAGTTGAGAATAGTCATTATGGAAGAGTATAGCAAAGGTAGAAAATTGGCCTTTATCAACAAAACTCGAGCTTATCACAATTTGGCTTGCCCTTTTTACGATTTCAATGAACAGCGATATTTACATATACTTAGATAGTGCAGCAGCAATATCTAATATAGACAAGATTAAAAGTGAATGGAGATTCATTAAGATTTTTAAAAGAAAAAATTGGGACATTTCAATCAAAATTGCAGATCTCATTAAAGCAAAAAAGATCAACCTAGAATTAATTGGGAGTCTATAAGTAAGCCAGAGAGTATTATAGTAAAATGTGACTCAGATTACTATATAGTGTAATCACTCTTCTAACTTAAGAGACTTTTGTAAAGCTTGTTAAAACGCATCTAATGGTAGTTAGAACGTCAAAATCGGCCTGGTGGATGCTGAGATATCTTTAAAAAACCTTTCTTTTACTATGTAAATTTTTTTGCAAAAGAGAGCATTTTTGCAAAAAAATTTACATAGTAAAAAAAAGGTTAAGTTAGAAGGGTGATTAACTTAGTATAAAAAAAAGTTTTAGATTCGTGCAGGCCACATTCGCACTATAGTAAATTTATATAGTAATCTGAGTCATATCACTTTCTGTGAACTCCCAATTAATAAAAATTAAAGGCCATAGTGACAACAAATGGAATGATAGAGCAGATATGCTTGCAAAAAAAGCTACTTCTTCAATGCACTCAACAAATATTCATTTAGACCTTAATACAAAAATCTCTTTCCCTCTTTTTGAGGAGATTATAAAGTCAAAAAAGCAACCAGGCCTTTTCTTAAAAAGATTTTTGAAACCTGGAATAGCAGGACCCCGAGCTATATATAGATAGGTTAGAGGAAATTTTTAGTAGGAAATCATCAAACATTGTGTTTTTAAATAGTAAATTTTTTTTAAAATAAGCAATTTTAAGCAAAAAAACAGTGACCTATCTATGTATTGCTCGGGGTCCTGAAATGGCACAAATTGGAGACTAACGAGCTCAATTCTAACCTTAGAACCCAATTCAAACAAGCCCACATTGGATTGGTTCTCTTATCGGAAAAGGTTAAAAAAGCTTAAGAGTGCGAAATATAATACATTAAAGAAAAGTAAGGTCTCTCGGAAAGTTTACCAGTCCTCAAAACATTGGCATTACGAAGACCAGATATTTATACAAATAGTGAATGTTTAGCATGTAATATCGGCATAGTAGAGACCCAGAATCACCTAGCTGAATGTGATCACTATAATTTAATGTGGCAAAGTATTAAGACTACAACTCTCGATTTGGTTTGGTTCAAATTTACAAAAGAAGAAAAGAAGAGATGCCCAAAAAATCTCTTGTATAAAATTCTAATTGGGGAGACAGACGTTGATAAGCAGGAAAATAGAAAACTATGGATTAAAGGCCTAACCATGATGGACTCATTTAATAGAATCTTGAATCTTTGAATTTTATTGAAAACAACATCTTATATTATGAAACTTGCTACGCACATAATTTGGAATAGCTTTTATGATTTTATTTGGAAAGACAGATGTATCAAGATTGTCAATTGGGAAAAGAATTATAATATAAAGAAGAAGGATAAAAGAACTAAGAAGACTAAAGAAGCACAGCCAAAGAAGAATACTCCAACTATTCGGAAAGAAAAATCTAAAAGAGAAGGGGTTGAAACATTTGTAAAGAATAAGGAGAAGTACAACGTATGGTATGATGTGGTAAGAAACTGGATACAAAAGGGTATAAACCCCTTTTGGACAAGCTCGTAAAAGAGTCTATTTCTAGCTTATCTGTAAGCCAGTGTGATAGGTTGCACCCAGGTAATCTTTAGATAACCAGGCAGAGTTGGCCTTTTATTTAGTCTTAGAAATTATGTATATAGTTAATATATACTATAAACTAAGAGTTCAAGTCACAACAAGACCTGTCAAAGAATAAAAAAAAATAAAAATAAATAAATAAATTAAAATATTAATACTAATTTAGAAAAAACCAGATAATAAAAATAAAAACCAAAACCAACTCTATCAATACCACCCAATGAAGATGAACCAAATAATAATTGTCGCGGATAATGGTGAAATTGGATGATTGTGAAATTCACGTGACCTGGGACCCTAGGCCTCATCATGTCACACATAAAAGATTCCGAATATTGTGTAACATGATCATCATCAAAAAAAAAACACCCATCTATCGTTATAGAGTGGCCCGCCGCCATAGCTTTTCTAATTGCTTGCACCAGAATTTCAGTACAAAAAAGCCCAAAAAACCGGAAGCGCCGCCACTACCCACAAGGAAATAACGCCCAACCAAAAAAAAACCTTTTTACTTTGTCTAGATTTTTTTTTTTTTTTTTTTTTTTTTTTTTAGTTATGCCACCAATTCCAAAAATCCCAGGGACAGCTGAGGAGTACCAAACAATCGTTGAGTATCTCCGGTCAGGAATTGTGCCTGCTAATATTCAAAAAACCCTGACCGCAAAATCCAACTTTACCTGTCGCTGCAAAAATCTTGAAGTCGACAAGAATAATGTTCTTTACACTAAGCCAGTTGTAAAGAATGGGGTGGCCAAGTCAGAAAAATGCCACCAGAAATACCATAAAACTTTCGCTATGATCTTGGAAAAGCACGTTGGAATCACCCAAGAAGAAGTGAAGGCATATGTAAATGAGTGTGCCGCCTGTAATGTAAATGCCTCCATCAAAGAAAAAACTGACGTAATCTCTGTAGTATTGTTAGAACCATGAGAATATGTTCAAATCGATCTAGTCGATTTCCATGACTTTGCTGAAATGAATGATGGCTATTTGTGGTTGCTTACATGTATCTGTGTATTTTCCAAGTTTCTTGTTGCTGTCCCGATAAAAAACAAAGAAGCAAACACGGTCGCGACACACCTTCTCAAAGATGTCTTCAAGGTTCTTGGACCCCCTGTGGTCCTTCAAAGTGATAACGGTAAGGAGTTTGTCGCCATGAAAATTTGTGGGGCTCTTAACATTATGATCAGGCACGGCAGGTCTTGCCACCCTCAATCACAAGGTCAAGTTGAACGACTTAACCAGACTGTGGGCCGCAGTTTCACTAAGTTACTTTGGGACCAAAGTAACCAACTTCAAAAAAAGGACTGGATAAATATAATCGACGCATTCGTTACATTGTATAACTCAACAGTTCATATGGCGCATGGTCATATACTACATGAAGCAATTTTCGGGTGGAAAATGCACTATGTTTATGACACTCCCAGCGCAATTGGTTAGTTTTGTTAGGGTTGGGTTATGTTAGGTTAGAATTGGGTTATGTTAAGGTTAGAATTGGGCTATGTTAATGTTAGGGTTGGTTGGGCTATGCTAAGGTTAGATTAGGGTTCAGTTATGTTAAGGTTGGGGTTAAGGTTAGGTTAGGGTTGGGTTGAGTTATGTTAAGGTTGGGGTTAAGGTTAGGTTAGGGTTTGGTTATGTTAAGGTTAGGGTTGGGTTGGAATAGACATTGGCGGTATTAGAACTATTTTTTTTAATTTTTCAGACTGACTAAGTCAGCCAGAATGCTGGTGGCATCTTTTTTATTATACTTGATTAATAAATAACTTTCTAATTACAGATTAAATATTTACAAATTTTTCTATTTATTCGGTTATCCATGGAATTAAGGCGCAGAGCCTTGACTTCCCTTGCAACCCTACTATTTATTATAGCTGGAATCGAGATTATCAGTCTGACCACCTCACCCCATTTGACATTAGTATGCCAACACCAAATTTCGTAGATTGCCATTGTGTTCAGTCATTGGACTGTAGTGTGGTATTTTTTTTGAAGAATGTTGTTCTTTGTATAGATGTCTTCTACGAAATTCAGTATAATCATATTATCTTGTATCTTCAGGAATTTATAGACTTCTATCCAAATCGATTTACTGATCCTACATTCTATTGTGAAGTGTTCCGGGGTCTGAGTGCTATCTTCACACCATGGGCAGGCCCCTGATTCCGAAAGAAATATCCGTTGAAGTCTATAACCTAAGGGCAGAGCCCTATGGGCTAATCTCTATAAAATATCTCTCTTTTTATTATCAGGAGAGATTATCTCCATTGAAGTTCTCAAGAGGTTTACTAAGTCTTTGGTCTGGAGATCACTGCTTCTCTTTCCTTTTAAATATATATTCTCTGT
>CAJVPY010004718.1:0-12277 GCA_910591965.1 Dentiscutata erythropus | reverse complement strand
AATAAATAAAAAAATAAATAAATAAATAAATAAATAAATAAAATAAAATATCATAAATAAATGAATAAATAAACAAATAAAAATATCATAATAAAATATCATTTGAACATACATTGTTTTCTAATCATGGTATGTAATTCACCGGTGGTAGGGTCGAAAAGAGTATAAGTATCAGAATTCTTTGGTTCGGGTAAATTCGGATAATGTAATAATCGACTGGTGTAAAATGCGTGAGGGTGTATTGAATTATTATTTGATCTGGATGATATTAATGATGTAGTGCTGGTTGGTGATTTTGTTATATTTTGATTTATTAATGAGGTTGATGTTGAAATTATGGATGATAATGAAGTTGAGAAAGTTCTCGATATTATTGAACTTCTTGTCGTCGTTGGTCTTGAATTCGTCGATGTTGGTGAAGAATTATTATTATTATTACTACCATCACCATTTGAGACACAACCAGTTTTTACTTTCTTAAGTTTGGGACCTTGGAAAGGGGCTTTGCCATCTGCCAAATATCTCCATTTATAAGAAACACTTAATAGATCTGTGATGGTAGGTCGTTTGGTAGGATCGGAATCCCAACATTTTAACATGGCCGCGACGTAACCTTTAGGGGTTCCCACAATAATGGGAGGTCTCAATCCATTACAAATGTCACGTGCTAAATTATAATCATGAGCTCTATCCGCGAATGGTGGTTCGTTTGATGACATTTCCCACATTATCATTCCTAAACTGTATATATCCGCCGCTTGTTGGTACGGTAAACCTCGTAATACTTCAGGAGCAACGTAAGGTAAAACTCCATAAACATTTTTGGTTTCAGATTCATTTACGGGACGACACATTCCTAAATCTGTGACATAAACCAATTTTTCGTGTCGTAAAATGTTACCACTATAATATAAAAATAAAATAAAATAAAATAATTAATTAATTGTCGATACTAGTAGTGATACTAACGATAATAATAGATATATTACTTATATATAGTATAGTAATAAATAATTACCTATGAAAATCACGATGAACCAAACCAGCATCATGAATTCCTTGTAATCCTTTAACGATTTTATCAAATACTTCAATTTTTTCATCCCACGATAATTCAGCGAAAAATTGAGATAAATAACGTCTCAAATCTCCTTGTTCCGCGTATCTCATCACCATGACGTATCTATTTGTTTCGGGATCTTTGCTAACCCCGTAACAATCTATAATACCTGATCCCAAACTACATCTATGATGAGCTTGAAGCTAAATTTTATTGGAATTTATTAAATATATATATATTAAATATTATTTTATTAATATAATATATTTAATTAATATATATTATTTATAAAATAACAAGTAAAATAATTTAATAATTTACCTCATCAAGAAAATCTCTATTCAATTGTTCGGAATTATCCAAAAATTTAAGTGCCACTTTTCCAAAATTTTCCGATTTCGCCGAAAACACCGAACCGAATCCACCTCGAGCAATAAATTCGACATCGGTAAAACTTTCGAATGAAATCCATCTCATATAATCGAATGGTGTACTCGCATTTATTTGAGTATCTTCAATAAATTTATCTAAATCTTTATTTCCACTAGTCCACGTACCAAATTTTGATTTTAGATGAGCTGTATTACAAGGTTTACACCAACCAATCGTAGAACGAGGTTCACCACATTTTTTACATTTACTAATTCCTTCACTATAACCAGAATTTGTATTTCCTCCTCCGCCACTTTTGCTATTAACGGTACTTCCACCACCACTAGAAGTTGAGGTACGAATAGCGTTAGGTTTTTCGAAAGCGTTAGATGGTATTGAAATACCTGCCTCCTTGGCTATCAATATAATAAATATTATATGTGAATAAGTATATATGTCTCAATATATATTACGTGTAATATGTAAAATGAGAATATGATATGAAAAGTTAGAAATAAATAAAAACGTACCCAAAGTCTTTAGCATAGCATTATAATCCATTTTTTTGTATTTTTTTTTTTCGAAAAAAAAAGAAAAATATAAATATAAATTTATTATATATTTATTTATTATAAAAAAATATTTTGGAAAAGAAGAAGTATTGTGTGGTTCGAAGAAAAGTCAATAGTTCAATAAAATATTAATAGAAGTAGTAATAGTAGTAATAAAAATCGATAGTTAAAGTAGAACACAAAGTAATAATCAAAGTTAGAACACAAGTTCAAAGTGACAACAATAGTCAAAAGTAAATAATAGTATAGAGAAGAAGAGAAGAGAAGAATGAAATTTTTTTTTAAAAAAAAAAAACGATTGTGGATTATTTGGAAGATTATTTTTTAATTATTTATTTATTTATTTTTTATTTATACTTTTTATTTATATTGTATATTTTTAAATACAAATTTGTATATTAATATATATTTATATATATTTATACATTTATATATTTATATATTTACAGTTTGCATAATAAAGATGTAAGATGTATAAAAAAGATGTATGTATTATAAAAAGATGGGCAGTGCAAAAATAAATGAGAAAAAAAAAAAGATGAAAGTAATAATTAATTAAATATAAATATGTAATAATAATAATAATAATAATAGCATTAAATATAAATAAATAAATAAATCAATCAATACAAATAAAATAAAATAAATAAATTGATAATATATGATAATATATGAAAAAGATGATGATGATGACACAAAAGAAACTAATACTCCTTGGGGAGGGGCAAAAAAAGACTTTTAATTATTGATATTTGTGGCACTCGTATGTTTGTTTAGTGTTTACGTTTGTTTTTGTGTTAGGGCGTGTTGTGTGCGTTGAATGTTGGGTGGTTGGGAGCGTTATTTATTTACTTATAAAACTTGTTACTTATTAAAAAAACTTGAATAGGTAAAGATCTTTTTTGTCCACAACCTTAAAGCAAATTTATCATCAAACTACACTAATTAATTGTATTTTTCAAAACTGTAATTTTCAATCAATCACAGATTTGACCTAATAATAATATATACAGAAATTTATTTGTACTACTTGGGGATGATCATAGTTTCGCAGAAGGTTGTCCTTTGAGAATGAAACAAATCCAGTGGATAATTAGTATATTTGATTGATTTTAAATTAATTTCTTCTAAATTTCTTTTTTGCTCAGGTCCTTTTCTCCTCCTCCTCCTCCTCTTCCATATCATCATCATTCTTGTAGCAATTATATCTCTATTTCCAAAAAAAAAAGGTTCTGCAGTTATTGGCACTCCTTCAAGAAAGGAAGGCGTATGCAGGTCGTTTCTCTTTCAGACCAAAGTATAACATTTAGAACACATAAAAATAATAAGATTCATCAAAAAAAATTTATTATAAATATAAAAATAAAAATTAATTACAATATTGGTTTGAAATTCATTAACTAATTTAGTACCACACACATTCTTCATTTCAACTTGTGAAAAAAAGTTGTTTGGAGACATGACATAACATGTATATTTACAAGAAGAAGATGATGATGAGAAATGTTATGTGCACCACGAATCGAATGCAATAATAACTGAAGAATCCTGCTGATCATTATAATTATTACCCAAAATTTGACAACATAAATATTTGACATAGACTTTTTCCAATGTAATTGTTAAATTTCAAAAAAAAAAAAACTTACAGTTATGTAAACTGGGCTGGCATAACAAAGGAGTGCATATTGGATATATGCTGTTGGGTAAAAAAGAAGCTGCATGAAGGCACGTGAGGATGGCATGATCACTTTTTTTAATCATTATTTCTTTTTTATGAACCCTGGATCATAATATTCTTTTTTAATTGAGTATTTAATTACCCTTTCATTTCCTTTTTTTTTTTCATTTACTTCATAAAAAATTACAATACAAATACATCGATAACCCGGGTCAAGCACTTTCCTAACAGATTTTATTGTATTATATTCCAATCAACAACTCCTTTAACCACAAGCAACTCTTTCTAAGTTTTGATTTCATTTCATTGGACAAAACTTTCATGTCATATTTGTACATGGAAATTTCTGATTTGGGAAAATACTGACTCCTTTTTGAACTGATGTATTTCTAATAATTTTGAATATTTCAAAAGTTTATTTTATTAATTTTTGAGATAATCAATTCCATCAGTCTCTATGTATAATCTCTAAATGCTATTGGAGAATTGGGCAGATATTAAGAGATTGTGTGAAGAATATTTGGGAAATCAGATCAAAGATTTTATTCTATAAACAATTTCAAGTTAATTCTATTTGTAAAAAAATTTTTTTTTAATTTTTTATCAAATTAAAAAAAGGGGTAAATAATTTTTAATTTTATTAAATTAAAAAAGGGGGTAAATAATTTTTATAATTGATTGATTAAATATGCTCTTAAACTAATTAATCGGATATAAAGAAAAAAGAGAATATACTATGCTATGTGAATTATTAAATATTTTTAGGTTTATATTAATAAAAGCTGGAAAGGTGAAAAAGGACGTCATCCTTATTTTATTTTAAGTATTAATTCATTACAATTGTTATACATTTTGTTAATTTTATGTTCTTGTTATGTTTATTCCACAATTGTTACAATTGTTATGCATGTTGTTAATTGTTTTTTAATAATTAACAATTGTTATTATGCATTTTGTTAATGATATAGTTAATTCTTGTTATACATTGTTGTGTTGTTAACTCTGTTAATTACATCAATTACTGTTGTTGATTCTTATTCTTATTTTTACGATTCGCGTATTTGATAAATTTCTAATCGTAACGATCACATAAAGAATCTCGAATTCCGGAATTTTCTCAGATTTATTTTAAATTACAAAATATCTAATCACGCCTTTTTAGAAAATAAATTTATTTATTTATTTATATTTACTTATTTATTTATATATTTATTTATTTATTTATGTTTATATTTATTTATATATTTATCTATGTTCTCATCTACCTACCCAACTACTTCTAATATTTCTTCTATGTGCTTCTCTTCTTGTCAATTATATAATATCTTGTATAACATCTGGTTATTTTTACATCTTGTATAACATCTGGTTAAAATTACATCTGGTTTTATATCTGGTATAACATCTGGCTATATTATATCTGGTATTATATCTGGTATAATAATAAAATATCTCGACTCACATGAATCCCAGGAATGATATCATGATAATTATGACCATTATATATCATTTACATTTACACAATGAATCTCATATGTCTCTTATGTATCATATGCTTCTTACTTTTATAATACTGATAATAATAATAACGTAAAAATAATAACAGATAATAATAATAATAATTTTTGGAAGTACTTTACTCTATATACGTTTAATAAATTCTCTTCATATATACATACATATATGTTATACGTTATATGCGAGTGAGAATGTGAAAATGATTAAACGACAAAATAAAATAAAATGACGCTTTGTAAATAATAAAAAAAAAACGATTGGGGAAAAATAAAAATGGACTTTGCCGAGATATACGAACTTTGCTTATTACAGTAATTATTCAGTTTAAAATATTGCTTGTTTATAATATACTGCTTAATTCCGTTCTGTTAACATATTTATAATAATACTACTTAGTTGTTAATAATATTTATTTTTACTACTTACTATTCTGTTAACATATTTATAATAATACTACTTAGTTGTTAATAATATTTATTTTTACTACTTACTATTTTTACTTCTCACCATTACCTATACCTATCGTATTTTTTATTGTAATACACACGTTATACAATAAATAGAATAAAAAATAAGAAAATTCAAGTTTTTTTTGGTTTTTTTTGAAACGAGGAAGGGAAGAAAGGAGGGAGGCGGTGAATGAGGATAGGTAGTGGATGGTTTTTGTGCGTTGAAAAAATGTATATTTTAAGATTTATTGTAAAAGTATAAATAAGGTAAATATATAGTTGGGTAAATATATAGTTGGGTAAATATATAGTTAAGTAAATATATAGTTTAAGTAAATATATAGTTATAAATATTAATGAATAAATATTACGATAACATGCATGCATAGCATATCGTACAAGGCGTACACAGTACTTAATAAAAAAATAAAAATAAAATAATTAAAAATTTCCTATAGGAAGGTTTTAAAAAATTTTAACTTATTACAGTAACACATTTTAGTATATGCACATTTACTTAATTGTTGGTAATTGTTAATATCATCATGCTTTTCACACATTTTACACACTTTCCTACTTAATTGTTATTAGTATCAATGTAAAATTTTACATAATTAGTAACGTTTATTTATTTAATCTTATTTATTTATGTTATTTATTTTAATTTTTATTTATTTAATATTTATTTAACACACACAGAATATATATATATATATAAAATAACGGTATACACCTTTAGTAAATAATATAAATAGAATAAATAGAATAAATAGCATAAATAAATAAATAATAACAACGCCAACGTTAATAATGATGATTATAACAGTTAATGATTATAACCATATATATAAAGTTTATTTATGATTATAACAAGAGAAAAGAGAAAAAGCGAGGAAAGTTTTTAAAAGTAGTAATATGAATGAACGAATGATTAACGCAACACAATCATTTAAGTTTGCCTTTTTATTATGAGTTTGTTATGTTCTCTGAGAGGAAATCGTTGAAAGTTCATAGTATAAAAGTAAATGATGATGATGATGATGATATTGGTATGTAATTACATATACATAATATGTAATGTAAACGCCCAAATTGAATTTTTTAACCCCAATATAAAAAAAATAAACAGCTTTATTATTATTATTATTTATTAATCTGCTGTTGTTGTTATTATTATTTATTTCTTATAAACAATCATAATAAATAATAAAGTGATTTTTTTTTTAAAAAATGTAAATGCAAAGTAAAAAAAAAAAAGGAAGTGATACAAACTTTATTATTTTATCAATTAATAATAATGGCATAATTATTATAACCCGAGTTTTCGCACGGCCTATAAGATGATATACGTTGATATATATACACGATATATATGAGTATACAAATGGAGAATAATAATCATCATCATCGTACAGTTTATACAGTTTATACAGTTTGTACAGTATTAGATATCAAGCGAAAAGCAAAGTTTTTCGTATATTTGCGCGCCATTTTCTTCATTTCTTCCCAAAAAAATATTATTTAATGATCAAATTCTTTATTTAGTACATGTATGCTATGCGTATGCGTAGTAAGCGCAGTGCAGTGCGTGCAGTTCGTGCGTCGTTGTTAAATAATAAAATGGAATTAAATGAGAATGTATAAATGAGAAACAACATAAACAGATAAGAGTATGAATGATAACACTAGCACCACTTTATATATATTTTTTTTTTTGTAATTTCATTTATTCTGTTAAATTTATTTATTTATATTATCCGTTATTGTTTTTTATATACTGTATATTACATTTATTTATTATATTTATTATTTTAAAAATTGACAGATTTTTATCTAATACATACTGTAATTTAAATAATTTAACATGATAATAAATAAGAACAGAATTACAGTTAACAATAAATTACAATTATATAATAATATAACAACGTGGTCACTCCCACTTTTGGAAAAAATAATATACATAATAAATAGCATTATAAAAAAAAAAGAATTGAATAATAGTTAGATTTAAATATTTAATTATCAGATAATATTTTAT
Source organism: Dentiscutata erythropus (assembly GCA_910591965.1). Taxonomy (NCBI): domain Eukaryota; kingdom Fungi; phylum Glomeromycota; class Glomeromycetes; order Diversisporales; family Gigasporaceae; genus Dentiscutata; species Dentiscutata erythropus. Next base: position 4,584 of record CAJVPY010004718.1, on the reverse strand, counting down.
TTTATTTTTTCAATAAGAATATATGCTTAAAAAATTTAAATAAAGTTAAATTAGTTAGAATTTTAATTAAAGTTAAATTAGTTAGTATTTAATTAAAGTTAAATTAGTTAGAATATTTATTTAAAACATTATTTAGTACTGATTAAGTATTAATTTTAGTAATGAATTAGTTAAATTATCGATTACGATAGAATTATTTGGTGTGGTGTTTAATTTGAATGATTAAATTTTTAGTTTGACAAAAGTTTTTAATCAATTGATTAATTGGTTATTTATTGTTTAATTTAATAAAATTGGTTAATATTAATTGAGATTTTTTTTTTTTGTCAAAAAAAAAAATAAATTAAATTAACACGAAAAACTTGGTTTAATATTATTATCCGTTTAATTAAATTCCAAACATTCTTTTTAAATGATGAATAAGAGATGTGAAAAAGATGAATTGAATTGTGAAAAAGATAAATTGAATTGTGAAAAAGATGAATTGAATTGTGAAAAAATATGAATAATTAAGTTAAAAAATATTGTCATAATGCACCAATGAAAAAAGCAAAATAAAATAATAGACAATAATAGGATAATAAATAACATTTAATATCATTATTATTATTTAAAATAATAATATTATTATTATTATAATAATATTAATATTATTGTTAGAATAATATTAACATTATTGTTAGAATAATAATAATCAATCAATCGTAATAGAAATACATTTATAAAGAACAATAACAATTATATTATTTATTATAAATATAATTATTATAAAATAAATAATAATAAATAGTGAAGGGTAATATTTTAAATATTTTTAATTAATACGGGACTAACCACATTTATTACCTTCAATTTTCATCCAAGGTTTTCGTGCATTTCATGCTTTACATTGTTACATTTCATTTCATTCGTTAGGTTAATTCATTCATTCTTTAGTTCGTTAGTTCGATAATCCACTCATTCGTTAGCTTTCAAGTTTTAAAAAAACATCGTATATTTCATTTATTTTCTCTTTTAAAGAATTAACTATTATTATTATTTTGACGATGCATAACTAAATTCAAATAAAATTTAAGTTCAAACAATAAAATTCAAGTAAAATAAAATGGAATAAAATTCAAACAATAAAATTCAAAAAAAATTCAAACAATAAAAATTCAATAAATAAAAATGGAATTCCAATTTCTCGTGACTTACTGTTTACATTCTTTCTTTGTTTCTAACTTTTTTAAAGTATTACACAAAGTTTCATATATCAGATGTTCTTTTTTAGTTTTGTTTATGTTTTGTTTAGAAAACAGTAAATAAATAAAATAACATCCATTTATCAAATATAAAAGTAATAAGTATATATAAATTATGTATGTAAATATATAAGTATGTAAATATATAAAACAAATAAAAAAGTCCAAATCTGTCATTATTATTTGAGGCTAATTTCTGAATCCATCTTGTGCCATGAATTATTAAAAACGTTTTAGTGTTGTTGTGCGTGTGTGTGTGTAATGTGTGGGTATGTGTAATGTAATGTGGTGTACACGTATAAATGTGTTAGAAAGTCATTAGTGCGAGTAAAAGCGGTTTTATTCTTTATTGCTATTATTATTATTAAAATAAATTAATTATTTACGTAAATAAATAATAAATTAATGAATAAATTAAATAAACAAATGAATAAATAAATAACTGATAATGACATAAAAAAAAATCTAATGTTTCCGCAACGGGGAATCGAACCCCGGCCGCCGCGGTGAAAGCGCGGAATCCTAGCCACTAGACCATTGCGGATAAGTTGTTATCGATAACCTTCTAATTATTTTATTTCAATTTTAAAATTACCGCTATCACTGAATTCTCCAAAATTTCATGTGATCATTTGATGCCTCGGATAAATAAACGAAACAATTTCTCATTTGACAAATTTTTACATTGTTAACAGTCAGTTAATTGATAAATTTTTTTTTAACCATCGGGCTCTTTCACTTTTTTATTTATAATTGCTGCCACACAAAGTATCCGCTGGGGCAAAATCCCTTTAAAAGATACCCTCATAAAATTCAATATATTTCAATGCATACGTATAGGATCTTTAAATAGTAAATCTATGTAAAGTATCCCTGTAGCTTTTTGCAGCGGATTACGGTACATATTCAAAAAAAATATATATATATATTATTTCACTCGCGATTCTTTTTTTTTTTTTGATTTAACTAATCTCGATGAAAAATCAAATGAGCAAATAATTTTGTACATTCAATCATTGCACTTACACTCACAATAAAATTAAATAGAGAGAAAAAAAATACAATAAAGATTGTAATCTATTTTTGAGTTAATATTTTTATATTTATTTAATAATTAAAAAAATCATAACTGATAAGATGAAAATTTAAATAATTATTAAAAGATAATAAATAATATATTTAGTCTCATCATATAAACTGATTTTCAAACATCTTCAAAAAATTTGTTAAGATCTAAAGTTAAATTTTGTAAAGGAGGCAAAGGTTTGCTTATAAGAGATGCTTCAGGATGAACAGTTTCATTTGATGATAATTCTGATAATTGAAATTCTTCACTCTTCATTTCTCGATCTGCGTTTAAAAACATAAGTGAATCTTTGGTTTGTGCATTTTTCGTCAAATCAATAGTCCATTTATTCACTTGTTCAAAAATTCCTTTTAAACTCGGACGATCGGATAAATCTTTTCGCAACATTTTTTCATCAATTCCACATAACATTGTGGTGTGCCTTTTTTAATCTTTGGTCGAAGTCCTTCAAGAATTTCCAAAGTTAATTCTAAATTATATGCTCTGTCAGAAAATGGAATCTTTCCTGTTGATATCACCTACATAATAATTCCAACACTGTATATATCAGAAGCTTGTGTATATAGATTTTTATTCAATACCTCAGGTGAAATATATGGTAATACACCGTATATTCTAGATGATGTGAATTGCCTTGATTCAAAATAGATCATATACAGATCTACAAAATCCTAAATCTTCTAATTTTAAGATCACTATGAATATCTCTGAGTATGAATAGCTGATAATCCTTGAATTAAAGACATAATCGTTCCTTCCATGATAATGTTTTATTTTGTTTAAGAAAATTTCTTAAATTTCCATTTTTCATATATCGCAAAACTATTGCATATTTTTTTGTCATTGGATTTTGAGTAATACCCAAAATTGGCAGAACAAATTTGGAACAACAGCGGAAATTTGCCATTAACTATATTTATAAAATTAAAATGATTATATTAACATGTATAATACAAAAAAAAACATTTTTAATGTATTTAATATTTACCTCTTTTTCAAATTTATGGTCTATTTCTTTTGAATCTGTAAGCAATTTCAATGCAACTTGATTGGAATTACAAATTTCAAATAATTCTTCAGGCATATATATCCATTCTGCTTTCCAAACAAATATTCAATATTTTTCAATTTATTATAATCTATCCATCTCCAAATTTCCCATTCATTTTCACCTAACTCTGCAATTTGAATCATTGGCATAATATCATCTCCCCAAAATCTTTTCATACAGGCATATTCAATATCTTTACAATACTTACATGAATTTTTTCTTATATTTAAATTTCCACAATTATGACATCGACCAAAATCCTGAAAATAACTTTTGCAGATTTCAATGCAACCATTTTTTTGCCGACAAATGCAGCAGCTGTAATTATTAGCATTTAAATCTTCAATACTGTTTAAAATTTTAGTGGATGATTTAGAAAGTGTTAAACTAATATCTTTTCGATGCTTTAATTTATTTTGATTTTTTCCAATTGTTGAGATTTCAAATTCCGTTCTTTAGCACGCTTCAATAACATTTTTGGCTTCATCATTTTCCCCTTCAGCTGATTTTGAACTGCTTTCTTACCATCTTTCGTGGTTCCAATTCCATTCAGATAACAAGATCCAATATTATGCTGTTCACTCCTTCAGCTGTTTTCAAGTACCATTGGAATGCTTTCTTTTCATCTTTTGTAGTCCCGATTCCATTCTGATAAAAATATCCAAGACTTAAATGTCCATTACTATTCCCTCTTTCAGCTGATTTCAAGTACCATTGAAGTGTTTTCTCTTTATCTTTTGTTGTTCCAATTTCAAAAGAATAACAATTTCCAAGATTAAACATTGCATTACTATTCTCTACTTCTGATTTCAAATACCATTCCTTTCATTTTTTGTGGTTCCAATTCCATTTAAATAACAGTACCCAAGATTACACTGCCCATCACAATTCTCTCCTTCGGCTGATTTCAAGAACCATTGAAATGCTTTCTTTTCATCTTCTGTTGTTCCAATTCCATTTAAATAACAATATCCGAGATTAAACATTGCATTACTATTTCCTCCTTCAGCTGATTTCAAGTACCATTGAAGTGCTTTCTCTTCATCTTTTATTGTTCCAATTCCAAAAAAAAAATAATAATTTCCAAGAATAAACTATTTTCTCCCGCTGATTTCAGGTACCATTGGAATTTTTCCTTTTCATCTTTTGTGGTTCCATTTTCATTACAATATTTATTTTCCATTTATGCAGAGAATATTAGA
>CAJVPY010004717.1:0-12278 GCA_910591965.1 Dentiscutata erythropus | reverse complement strand
TAAAGTAATTAAATTTTTATTAAATTTACTTAAATATTAATATTTCATAATAATCAAAATTTGACAATTTGGTATCATTAGATTCATCTTACTGAGATGATTTGGTTAGTACCAAATTTATATTTGTATACAAGCTAGTTCTTGTTTTATTTGATTTATAAGAGTATCTATTCCAAATCAGTGTTATACTTGACTCATTTTTTAATAAACTATACATAATCAGATTTTTTAATGCATACTATTAAAAAGAGACCATCTCCTGTATTCTAAAATAGTATAAATTTTTGGTGTTAATATATGAGAAAAAAAGTTATTGCCACATATATAATCTATTCTGTAACCTGTAGTACCCTCTATAGATCATATCTAAAAGTTTTAGCAAATTTTAAAAGTAAAAAAACTTATTTTGTAAATATTTTAGCAGCTAGTTGTTTAATATAAATAAATACTTCTTTTAAAAAAAAGTTTATTTAATTCTGATTACTAGATTCAGAAATCTTTAAGAAAAGTAAATTTCTAGTTTTTAGCAAATTAGATCAAAATTGGAAAAAACCTAGTTATAATCTATATGAAAGATATCTGGGGTTTTCTTTCTTATATATTTGATATACAAGCAAAAGTGTCTTTATACAAAATAACTAGCAGATAGTAGTACTCTTGTATATAAAATTTTAGTAAAAATAAAAATATCTATAACAAAATAGTAAAAATAACAAAAATAAGTTTTTTAATACTTTTTTTAAAACATTAAAAACTTTGTAACCAAAAATATCTTTTTATATCCCCACTTGGTTTAGAATTTTTTAGAGAATTTTAGCTAAACAAAAAAAGAAAAATCAGTATACTCTTTTTAGGGTCTAAAATTCAGATCAAAACTTATATATACAAATGTATTTGTGTTATAGATTTTAATTGTACAAACCTTGTATATATATATATATATATATATATTATTTTTATATGTATTTATTTATTGTCTCTAAGTGATTTAATAGTATAATAATTTACTTTATATACTAAATATACTTTTTTATAATTTTTTAAAATATTTTAGATATTTTTTCAAAATTTATACTTGACATTGTTTGTTGTTTTTTTTTAATATTTAGCAGTCATGCCTTAACTTTATTAGGCTTTGTACAACTCATCTAGAATATGTAAAATTTTACAACTAAGTATTTCAGAAAGTAAGTGATAAACTTTTAACTTGTTAGCAGATAGTATATAAGAACTATCTCTAAACAACAAGTGCCATAGCCCAAATTGTTATCTAAATTACAAGTTATGACTAACCTAGTTACCAACTTTGATACATATATTCAATCTGCTATAGTAGGATTCTCCTCTTTTTAGACTCCTTCTGCAATTGGATATGATCTGAATCTTAACAGATAGTATCTACCACTATCATGACCACCTCTCCCTTCTTTTAGACTTCTTCCACCTAAGCCCAATAACATAATTAAACTCTTATTTGTACATAAAAATGAAAAAAATCAAGCTGTGTTTATAAAAGACATAAACATTTTTTAAAAAAAACACCTCATATTAAGAAAAAAAATAACAAATTCTAAAATAATCTAATATAAATAAACAAAAATAAAAAAGTATAAAAAAAAAAGATAGTTATGATATACTATTATAGCTCATGCTCAGTATAAGAGTAAAAATTATATAATAATTGCAATTGTAAAAACTTTGTTTTAATCTTGGGACTTGTTCTGGGCACCAACTCGAATCAGGTATCTTCTAAACAGGATGAAGATCTCTTCTCCATACTGTAGCACCATATTCGCAAAACAACAAAACACGTGGTTGCCTTTTACTAAGTTCATCCTAATTTGGTAGTTATAAACAATGCCAATTTTTAAAAAGAGTAAGCCAAAAAGCTCACTTTTTGTTGAAAATTTTGATAAGAATAGCAAAAAACAGAAGAGAGATCTCTTAGTACCACTTAAAAGAAAGTGAGTTACTAAAAACAACAGAAACAGCCTTTTATCTAGGCAGTATACTACTTGAATTTTATTGGTGAGTGATAAACTCTAAATTTGTCAGCAGGTAGCATATAAAAACTACCTCTAAATAACAAGTGCTGGGATTGCAGTGAGTGATAAACTCTGAAATTAGCAGATAGGTATAAGAACTACCTCTAAATAACAGATACTGTCTTATGGTCTCTTCTTTCTTCAACTTATAATCTGAGAAGTTTGTTTTTACTGTTTTTGTTAAAAACTTTTTTTAGAAAAATTTGTATCAAGTAATTGTCAGAAAGAGTTTGTTGACCTCAATTTGATATTGATTGTATATTATATTTATTTATTTTTTTTTTAGAACTTTTTATAATATTTTTAGTCTATTCTATATTTAATATTTAGACTAAATTTTAATGCAATAAAATTTTTTATAATTTTTTTTGTACATTATTTTTACACATGCTTCTTATATAAATTTAATTGCATACTTGTACATATATGGGCTAAGTACTGCAAAAAGGGACCAAATTGATAATTTTTCAAAAGATATTTTTTTACATAAATCAATTTAAAATAAAATTAAGATTATTTTTACTTAAGACACAAAAGTAGTTGCATTAATAAAATTTTGCTGTATTACTTTTTAAAGTTTGCATTTTCTTATGATTTATTATAAGATTTATAACATAAAAATTGATTTACCAAAGATCTTTTGTTTTGTCAATTTGGTTCCTTTTTGCAGCATCTAGCCTATATATTTAGAACTTCTCTTGTATAAAAAAAAACTACTTGTATATATATATCTTGTACAAGCCAATTTTAAATACTGATTCTTTCTAAAAAATCTGTAATATTTACTAATTTCAAATTGGGAACTGAAATTATAAAAAATTATATTATTTATATATATTTAAAACAAGGATTGATGCAAACTTATAGAAACCTTTCAAAAATTCTTTTAAGGCTAACTCTACTTCAAACATAAATATATATATAATATTAACTAAATTTAGAGTAAAGTTAAATTTATAAGTATTAACAAAAATTAGAGATTTTTAAATATATTTTACTTTTTATATATTACTATACTTAGTTTTTATAAGATTTTTTAATTTTTAGCATGGCTTTTAATAATTATATATATGTTATATACAACTTAAATTGAAAAGACCTTCTATAAATATTACTTACAATTATTATTCCAAATATTAATTACAGCTATTGCTATAAACATTAATCATGAGGGTGTTGCAATATAATATAGTAGTAGAGTTGTCACACTCTCATGTTTGTTGGCTATAGTACTAAGTTCAAATACCTGTTAATATTTTTTGATAATTTACTTATACTATAGTAATAGCTTATTCTAAATTAGGCTGGACTTTGTTAAGCTAAACTTCATATTATAGTACTCTGTAAACTGAGATATACCAATGCCATGTGCACTGGGAGACATGAATGTGCTTATGTCATTGCACAAAGAAATGTAAACCAGTATGAGTGCAAACTTATGATAAAGCATTCAGGATTAACATATATTAAAATCTATACACAGTAGCCTAAGAGAACCAAAACTAGCTTGGCAAATTTCGATTAAAGAAGTAGTAGATTGATCTAACCAGGTGCTATCAAATACTACAAGACAAATCTAACTAGACCCCAAAAATTGAAGAAGTTGCATGACAAAAATTTTCTAGGCAAAAAAGATCTACCAACCAGGCTGCTAGATCATCTAAAAAAAAGATTGCATGTTATAAAATTGTAAACCAAGAATCAGAAGACCTTCAGATTTGGGTTTAGGAAACTTAGATCTGGGCAAATTAATCCTTCTAGATTTGAAAAAATGAAGATACCAAAAAGAGTAAGGTATGGGAAGTTATAGAATATTTACAGAGATCTGCAAACCTTAAAAAGGTAGAAAGTAGATAACAATAGAGGTTCAATTGTTAGCCCTGACCCCAATTGTATGGGTTAAGCTATGGTGTAAGTTACTAAAGTCTAGATAAATATATATATAAGAATATACTACTCTAGCAGGTTTACCTTGAGGATAAATAAGAACAAATAGTTTTATCCTAAGTCTGGTTGTTAATCTAGTAGTGTCATATAAACCCATGTGTTCTAATACACATGGTGAGGTTACACTTAGATTATAAGTTCCACTTGGTAGAAGTAAGATTATGTACGATCAGAGGGTTTAAATAGGTACCTCACATAGTGAGAGTGCAGATACAGTAATAGTGTAAAACCCTAGCATAGCATTATGAACTACTTAAATTAGACATCAAAAGTGCACATGTGGTTTGATGTACTCTCATTGTATACCAAAATAATACTTATGATAATAAATTACTATTGACAAAGAGGTCACCTTAACAGCAAAAAAAAATAATAAAAAAATAAATATTAATAATAACTATTGCTATAAATATTTACTACAACTATTGTTTTTAATATTAATTACAATTTCTAGTTTTTTAATTTATCTAATATTAAATATATAATTCATTATTGGTTAATATATATTTTGCCAACTATTACTTGCAATTAATTTACAATTTTACCAACAACATTTCACTAACAAAGTTATTATTATTAGTATTAGATTAAAATTAGAGTTAAGGTTAATGCAATTTATAAAAAATATTTGTTAATAAGTAAGCTGTTAGTGAAATAATTGTTAGTGAACTAGGCTGTTTGTGAAGTGATTGCTGGTAAAATAATATATATTATTTATAATTACTACTATAAACAAACAAAAAAAAATATACAAATTTTCTATACTTCAATTATAATTATCACAGAACTCATACAATATAGGTGGATCTTATTTAGTATATATAGGAATATATAAATATTATAAGATTATTTAATATAAAAAACTCTAATGGGACAATCACTATAACCAAAATCGAAGCAGAACCAAAATACAGAAAAAGTCACAACAGTACTAGATAAACTTGCAGTGAGCAATTAAAAAAGAATATTAGTTGTTGTAAGAGAAAATTATTTTCTTAAGACACTAGACCTCAATAGAAAGTAAATAGGCTAGTTATTTTGAGGAAAGGTTTTTTGGCAAAGAAATTTTTGGAAAAACGAAAAAATTGGCTAGACCCCAAATGCAGATCTCTACTTGTAATGCATAAACAAACAACATAACAAGTGTACGAATTAGGATATTTAACGTAAACAAATAAACAAAGAAGCAGACACGTAAACAAACAAATCAAAAATAGAAGTCTAGATTGTTATGCAAGAACCAGTAACACAGAACGGCCCAGAACATCGGAAATGTCGAAGAGTTATGCAAAGCTTGAGGAATACCGAGGCATGTTCAAAAGATCAGTAAATGAACAAAATGTGATAGTAGAAAATCACAAATCAAACATCTTGCATAAAGATAAAGAAATTGCAGCACTTGTTGGTATGGAACCAGAAACAGTGTGTGTGTTCCAAAATATAATTGAGCTTTACAACTATTGTGAGTATCTGCGAGCAAGAGAAAGCGAACTAGTCAGTCGAGATAAAAGTATAGTATTTGTGTTAAAGAAACAGGACATTAAAAGTTTAATAGACCATGAAGTTGGGTGTGTTAATTATGATATTAAAGAGATCTAGTCTGACAAGAAGTCTGGGTGTATAGTTAAAGAAGATAGTAAGCAAGTAAATAGGCTTGAAGAAGCAGTTATAGTAATTCCGGAGAAGAGTAAGCGACAAGATGAAGATCTCAGTAGAAATAAAAGTAAAAGAGCCAAATTAAATAATGATAGATTAGCAAAAGTTTTGAAAAAGCATAAAGAAATGGTAGTTGATAAACAAGATCCATTACTACGAAAAGAAAGTTTAGTTGAAGAAGCAAGCATTAAAGATTGTGAGGTGCAAGTTAACAGACACCAGGAAACAGTGGTGGTAAAGCCAACACACGTAATAGAAGTACCGGTTGAACCAGAAGTAAGTGAAGAAATTGGTGGATTAATGAATAGTCAGTCAGTAGAACATTATGTGAATCTTGCACAGTTTGAGACCTATACAATATGGGATATACCTCTCAAAGTACATCCTGCACAAGTATGCAGATATCTTCATTTCTATGGTAAAACAAAGTTTGTACAGTGGAAACCATGTGGCAAGAGTAAGGCACTTGAATTCTCAATTAAATTTTGAAGTGAAAAGTGAATGAGAGATTTTAAAAAGGTATAAACAATTCATTTTGAGGAAGGAAAAACATGCAGAGTAACACCGGGTAGTTTTGAAAGAGGAATACTTGAAGAAAAAGCATCATTTAAGGCAGTAGTTAAGTATGTTCCTACAACAGCAGTTGAAGTGCTGCTTCTGCATCAGTTGAGAGTAGTAAATGCAAAGGCAGTATACATTTCTTAAAATAGAAATCAGAACCAATGACGTATAGCAACAGTGTATTTTGGATCATGTGATGAGTTAAAGGCAGCATTAGCAAGAGAGGTGTATTACTTCAATGTTAAGCTGGAGTGGATAGATGTATGGAATAAAAGTAAAAGAGATATAGTTGAAGAAGAGACGAGTAGAAACATAGTTGAGCCTCAAGGTGCCAAGGTAGATATGAGTAGTTGTAGAAAATGGAAGAGACAGCAAATAGCAGAGAGGGTGTTTAAGAGCAGTGCTGAGAGCAATAAAGAAAACAGCAACCCCAAGAGTAAAGGATCAACAACAAAGTCAAAAGGGAAACAAGCCAAAGATTTTAATAAAGAGAGTGATCTTGAATTCAAGTTTAGAAGTATCTTTGATGAAATACTTAGTAGGCTTGACAGAATTGAGAAAAGACATTTGGGGGCTTCAGGCCCCAATCACTCCTAAGATTGCTGTGAGCATGTCTAAGAGAACTGAGGGGCTACAAGATAATTTGTATACCCAGCAAGGTAGCACCCTCAGTAATATTATGGGCAATAGAAGAACAAAGACAGAAAGGATAAAGGAGTGTCGGGCCAATATAGCATGCCACAATATTAATGGTATAAAAGACAACAAAATTAAATTAAAGGCAATTGTAGAGTGCGGCAATTGAAAATGAAGTTGATTTATTGGGTTTAGTTGAGACAAATTTGAGTGAAAGAGATTTAAAGTTTAGTTTGAATGAAATGAATATGAAGGGTCTTTGGTCTCAACATGAAGTAACAAAAAGAAAAGGTTCAGGTATTGGTTTACTAGTTGGTTTACAGTAGGAAAAATATTTGAGACAGGTTTTTAGATTTGAGGAGTATATAATTGAGGCCAGGTTTTACTTTAAACAGACAGTAATAGTAGTTATAGTAGTCTATTTGCCACCAAGTAATAAGTCGTTGATTAATAGAGTTCAACAAAAGGTTATAACAAGCTTTATGCAAAGAACAAGCAATATGCAATTTGTAATAATGGGTGATTTTAATCATGTAGTAGATAGAGTGTTGAATAAGTGCAGCAATGAGAACAGTACAGTATTCAAGGCACTCGCTTTGCATAAATGGTTAAAAATCAAAGCTTCGTTAATACATTTAGAATAATTAATCCAGGTTTGATGAAGTACTCTTGGTTTGGTCAAGAGGTCGAGACAAGAATTGATTAGATTTGGGTATCTGAAGATTTAAAGTATGGAGTATTAGCAGCTGATATTGTAAAAGCAGACATAATAATAGCGAGTGATTATACAATAGTAACAGCTAGTATTACAATAAAGCATGTAGTCCGGTTGCGTAGTGCAGCAGCTGAAAGAAAGAAAGAAATTTCAAGGAATATCTATCTGTACGATGAAGCAACAAAAGAAGATTGGAAACAGTACCAAGAAGATCTAGTGAAGCTAACTATAGACAATCGAGTGCTCACAAGATGTTGGGCTTTAACTACACCTGACAAACTCAATTTAATTTGGGACATTATAGCAGGCGCAATTCGAAGAGCAGCAGATAAAAATATTCCAAAAAAGAAAGTACCTAGTAGTTCAAACAATAGAATAAGAAGGTGCAAGCCAACTGAGTTGCACAAGAGCACAGTCAAACTAGGTAAAATAATCCAGATGCTTAAAAAAAACTGCAACTTATAGGGATCAGTCAATTGATATTAAGGTGCTTAGTAAAGAGATCAAGCAAATTAATACTATGCACCAAGTAGATATACCTTTGCTAAGTTGCAGAGCATATGAAAAAGAAGCACTGCATGAGTGGGCATGTTGTGCAAAAGTGTATTGGAAGGCAATGCAGGTGCAAGAAAAAGTCAAAATAGATAAAGCTATGCGTAAAAAAATAGAAGCAGTGATAACTCAGAGATATGAAAGAATTGATGGTAAAGTTTGTTTAATGTTAGCAAATATTTTAGACAAGCCATTCAGAAAGATTAGAATAGATCAAGTTTTAGAAAAAGAAAATGGAAAGTGGATGATGTATAATGAAACAGATGAAGTACTTTCGAAGACATCAGCTCTTTTTCAAAAGCAGTTCAAAGAGAGAGAAGTGTGCGAGGACAGAGAAGTGCTCAAAGAATTCTATACACCACTCGAGGATATAAAAGAGGAGTGGTATGCCGAGCTTGAAACAAAATCATACTTGAAGAATGGTTAGCGGCAATTGGAAAAACCAAAAATAAAACCGCACCTGGGGTTACTAAGATTGGGTACACGTTAATCAAGAACACTAGTATTGAAGTTCACAAAATTTTTAGAAGATTTACAAGTTTGTGCTTGGCAAAAAGTAGAATTCCAGATAAATGGAAGCTAGTACAAGTATACCCAATTCCAAAAAATGAAAACTGGGGTTTTCAACTTTACAATATTAGGCCAATTGCTTTATTAGAGACATTTAGAAAATGTATCACCTGCTTAATAATGAAGAGAATAGCTAAAGTTTTTGTGGAAAATGAGGTATTGCGTGGCCTGAATTATGCAGGATTGCCAGGTTATTCAACAGAGGAGGCAATCAACTTAGTTGAGATGGTAGTTGAAGATGCTTATGAAAGTAAAAAGGAGTTGTGGTTGATGCTCCAAGATATGAAGAAGGCATATGACTCGGTGTCAATAAAAACACTTCATACTACATTACGCAAAGTCAAGCTACCATCCAAGATAATTAGTTTTATTATTGAGCTGTTTAATTAAAGAAGAGTCAAGATAATTACTGAGTTTGGTCTTACAGAAGAGTTTGAGACAAGTGATGGTATTAAACAAGGAGAGACGATTTCACCGTTGGTGTGGTGGATTTTTTATGATCTGTTGTTAAGAAAGATTCAAAATAATGAGAAACTGGGGTATGAAGTTAGTTCAAGTCATATAGTAGATTTGCAGATGAACAGTGTAGATGTCAAAGTAATAAGACAAGTAGCAGTAGCATTCGCTGATGATACAACTTGGATTGCAAAAAGTAAAGCCCAAGTTGTGCAAATAATGAAAATAGCACAGAGGTTCTTTAAATTCAATGATATTTAAATAAACGGTGCAAAGTCCAAACTCATAGTGATAAATTCAGAGTTGGAAAAGAGTGAAAGGTGGATCGAGGTTGATAGGCACAAGTTACTGGCTGAAGAGAAGAAGGTGTTAACATGGCTTTTGGGAGTTTGGATAAGTGCTAATTAGTGTGAAACCTTAATAGCTAAAAAGGCAAAGAGTATTGTAGATCACTTTGTAAAGATATTAAGGTGCAAGAGCCTGTCTATCAGCCAACTAATTTACATAAATACTATGTGTATTGTGCAGAAATTAGCTTATATATTACAGGCAATGAAAATATCTAAAGCAAGCATAAATAGAATATACTAACAGTAGTAAGACTATTTAAAAACAAAATAGGTTTGCCGGTGACAGCAAGTAATTATATAGTAATGCATCAAGGGTTAGGTTGTTGTAGATTCTTGAGTTAGGAGTTATTTAGCAAACAAGTAGTATGCTTGCAAAACAGGCTTAACAGAGTAGATCAAGTAGAGAAGATAACCCAAATAAGACTAAATGAAGGGTACACATTAGCTGGGTTAGTTAAAGAGAGTTGGCCAAAATCTCAAAATCGGTATCTTAAAAAGGTCTGGAAGAACAATCTGGCAGGGTCAATTTTAGTTAAAGCAAATGAGTTAGGTGTGTCAATTCGGGCTAATACTGAAAAGTGGCAAGTTTATGGTATAGGTCCAATATTATTTGAAGTAATGGGCGAGAAAATTACAGCGCCTATTATAGTAGTATTAGAAGCTTTAACTTGTTTTATATAAACCAGTTGATTGATATAACAGGTATGAGGATGATAATATGGAATAAGCTTCGCGCATTGAGAACAAAAACATTAAAAGGCCGCAAAGTGAAATGGTTTAACATAATAGAGAAGAAGGTAATTGAGTGTATGAAAAGTAGAGAGATAATTGACTATTTTAAGCTGCCAGAAGAGAATTCGATGTTTATACAAATAAAGGCTGGGAAGTTGTCTGATGATCGAAGATGTCATGAGTAGGTAATCTTTAACAAAAAGAATTTAGTGTTAATAGTTGGTAGAATAAGGAGAAAAAGAAAGTCACAGGTGTTAGTTGATTACTGGGTACCTGAGACCTCAACCTATAGTAAAGGTGTTTTGAGAGTGTGTAAATGTTGTAAGTTGAGTCAAGTAGCTGAGATTGATAATTGTCAACAATGGGTGAAGAAGAACAAGATTTTAGAGACAATTCTAAAAATAAGTATTGATGATAAAGTGAAGATGCCATTGCTGCTAAGAGAGATTAAAGATTTCAGGTCAGAGAGTGGTGGTTTAACTAAAAGAGAAGTATGTAGTGTAGTAGTGATAGACTCTCATGAAAAAAGTTTAATTATAGAGCAGGGTTTTGATCAAGAGCTTGAGGCGCTATTAATACAGCAAGTGGAGAGAAATTGTAGTAGAAATATAGATAGTAGTATATATTATACAGATGGGTCTTTGATTAGAAGTAGCGTAGATTGTAAGATGGGTGCAGGATGGGTGCAGGTAGATAATTTGGAAGAAATGGTACTTGTGAAGTGAAAAATCAGATTTGGTAAATGCCATTATTAACAAAGGCTGAGCTAGTTGTGGTGCTAATAGTAGTGTTGACAGCTAGGTGCAGAAGTGAGGTTGTAGTCAAATTAGATAGTGTTGCGGCAATTTCAAGCCTTGAAGACACAATGATGCTGACAGATATAAGAGTGTAGAGTAAGAAGCAGTATACTCGTTTAGTAGTGAAGATTAAAGATATATGTAAATCAAAAGGTTTAGTTCTTTAGTTGGTCAAAGTGAAAGCACATAATAAGGTAAAATGGAATGAAAGAGTGGACCAATTGGCTAAAGAAGGCGCCCGCTTAACTTGGTGCTCGATATTACTTTTGGAGAAAAATCATCGCAAAAGATTTTCAGTTCATATCAATAAAACACCAGTGGAGGTTACAACAAGAAAACTAGTCAAGATGTTGATGAGTTTTAAAACTGGTGCAGAGTGGTGTAACTCGAATGCTATCAGATCGTATAAGAGTGAGATAGATTCAAATCGTAGCTGGAAGGTGTTGTGGCGTCAAAACAAGAAAGCAACTAGAATTAGATGCAAATCACGTGTAGCTAGCAGAAACATAGCTTTCCGAATTAAATATATTAATGACAGTTTACCAGTTCTGACTGTGCTGAAGAGAAAAAAACCCGAATTATATTTAGACAATACATGCATAAGTTGTAAGTGTGCAAAAGAAGATTCTGACCACCTGGTAGAGTATACAGGGTATATCAATTACTGGGGTATTGTAGAGGAGGTTGCATACTTACTTGTATAGAAGAAGTTAAATCATGCACATAAACGGACAATATCTGTTAAGAGGTTTGGTTTGCTGATTAGTGGTAATACAACTGAGAAGAAGTTTAAGCAGAGAAGAGACTATATTAGAGGACTTATACCCAACGATGTAGTAGCAGAGTTGTTAGACTTAGAGCTACGCAAGAAGATTGTAAACCTGGCACTTAGTAGTTATACAGCATTTGTAGAAAGTAGCTTACTTGATGAAATTTGGTGAATTAGATGTAACGCAGTTGCTGAGTGGGAAAAGGCGATTGGTATAGACACAGCAATGAAGAGAAGTAAATCGAAAAGTCCTGTTAAAGAGGGTGCTGTTACCGTCAAAAGTTCAACATCGAGAGTTGGAAAAACAAGATTAAAGGTGAGACGAGTAGTGCAATTAAGTCTATAAGTAATGAGAAAGAAGCAGAAGTTATATAGTTATTTGAGAAGGGTGTTGTTGAATGGGTTGAGAATGGAACAACCCCATTTTGGTTTAGTTCTTGATAGAGCTGACAAGGTCTTCCAACCCACATGTGGGTTGGTGCGACAAGTCGC
>CAJVPY010004716.1:0-12279 GCA_910591965.1 Dentiscutata erythropus | reverse complement strand
TAAATGACAGGTGCTGTCTTACTGTCTAGTATGTCAAGTGCTGGCTTGTAAGGTCTCTTTTTGCAGTAAAATGTTTTCAGAAAATATGGTTCAAGTGATCGTCAGAAAGAGTTGTATTATGCCTCTTTGTTTATTAAAAATCTTTTTATTTATTAAAAACCTTTTTGTTTAATATAGTCTTTTTATTTATTAAATGCCTTTTTGTTTGTTAAAAAATCTTTTTGTTTATTAAGTCTTTTTATTTATTAAAAGATTTTTTATTTACTTTTGTTTATTAAAAATCTTTTTGTTTATTAATAACTTTTTTGTTTATTAAAATAACTTTTATTTATTAAAAGCCTCTTTGTTTATTAAATATCTTTTTGTTTATTAAAGCCTTTTTTGTTTATTAAAATAATTTATATTTATTAAAAGCCTCTTTGTTTATTAAAAGCCTTTTTGTTTATTAAAAAATTAGATGATAAATATCTTTACCTTTAAAAATTTAAATTAATTAAAGCGGGCCGGGCCGGGCTGGCAAAAATTTTTTACAGTAACCCTAATTGCAGACGGGCCTGGCCGCAAAATTAGGAATTTGCAGGCCTCTAGTACAGAGGCGTAACTTCAAATTTCGGCCAAATTAAGCTTAATTCGGGCCGAAATTTGAAACAACGCCCCTACGTTATTTAGATTCTATACGGTAATAAGAAAAAAGTCATCCTAAAATTTTATAATTTAGACATAATCAGTTCAGGAGTGTGTTATATATGATATTATTATAAATACTGTAATGAAAATCACGATTTTCATATTTTGGCATTATTAAATTGGTTTTCTATGAATTTTCAGTTCAAAACTCATTATAAAGAGAACTATTGATTAATAAGCAAACGTAGAAGGTTGTATTTTAATTTTTAATCATTCTAATCCTAATTCTAACCATAGTACATTTAAATTTTGCCACGCTAGTTCTTTAAAATAGATAAATATTGATGAATGCCATATTAATAAGACAAAATGACATGCAAAAATATGATTAATCGAAACATCAGACTGTTTTTATACTTACATTCAAACTTTCAGACACACTCGTTGTTTTTTTAATTCACTTTTAATATACTACCCATGTAAAAGGGCAAATAATACAATTATTCACATGTAAATAATTAATAAATTTGTTGAATATACTTTAAACTTGCATAAATCACAACTCAAACCTTAAAATTTCACGCCCAAATTCTCGTTAAGGAATTTAACAGAAATTTCAACAACTTTGTTTACAGCTTCAATATTAACCGGATCTTTGAAATCACCCTTAGAACCTGCGAAACCATGGTGCATATCAAACCTATGATGAACGATTTTACTAGCAAATGGTTTGCTGGTAAGAACTGGATCTTTAACATATTGGCTTTCCTAATAAAGATTATTTTTTTTGGAAAAAAAACAATATATATATTTATAACATAAAACACCATTTATTCATAGTAAGCAACCAAAATTTTCCCAAGAAACTTACAAGATCGGGTTCATCTTTAGAAGGTAAAAACGCAATAGGGCATTGACTCTCCTTAAAATCCTCAATTGATAAAAGTCCTGGATGAATTAATACACAAGCGTCGAATGTGGGATCTTTGGAGTGTTTAGAAGCAATCATGCCACCCCAACAATATCCTATAAATCCAAAATTCTGAATTTTATATTCTTTGCGAAGATGATCTACAACTTGAGTAGTAAGTTGATGAACCTTTTCAGGGGGAGCGTTTTTTTCTAACCAATCAAGTACCAGATGTCTTTAGTCGAAGGTTTGATAGGAACGTAGGGATAATTGTTAAAAAGTTACAGTATAAAAATAATTAAAAATTTATTAAAAAAAAAAATTAATGCTTGTTTCTTTTACTTTGAATCCTAATCTTACATTTCATTCTTGAATTTTTCAAATTTTTCAGGAGTCCAAGCATTCCCCTGAAAATAATCGGGCAATACAACAAGGAAACCTATTAGAATTCGGTTCGAAAATCATGTATTTTTTGTCAATGACAGCGACTGCAAAAAAACAAACCAAAAAAATTTATGTAATTTTTTAACACTAGCCTTGAGTTGCCAATATATCACAAAATTGCTTTATGTTTTCATGAAACCCGAAAAAATCATAACAGACGATAACCGCATTTTTGGTTTGAGTTTCAGCGAATGAATCAGGAACTATACAATAGACATCTAAACCAGAGACATTTGTAATTACACCCTTTGGCACGTAATCACTTTTTACTGGAGGGAGTGTTCCGCAAGATGAAGCAATAGACATTTCTTAGTCAAGACTGGTAAAAAATTGGTTGATTTAAGTTATATACACGTTGGAGACTTTATGATTGATTATTACAAATGATTCTCTTGGCATTAACTTTTATGCAGCACCTTGCTCTTTTGTCCGACAAAAAGGTTTTACAAAAAAAAGTTAGTGATCAATCGATTTAAAGAATAACGGTGTTAAGCTTAAATCTTATTCTTTATTTAGTTAAATTCCTTATTTTTGTTATTTCATTGATCTATTTTATGTGTTCCTTATAGGGTAAAGATTGTGGGTGATTTTAACCCAACAAGGATGAATAGCACTCAGGCGGGGTTCAAATATCTCCAAGTTTAAGTGTAGAAGTACAACGCTCAAACTAAAGAAAATAATATACTCTGCTTGTCGCATAATAGCCTTTACCAACCAACTAATTAAAACCGAATCTCTAATAAACATTTACTCCGTGTAACTTGTGTTATGCTCGAAGCTAATCTGTACACATATAATAATGCTCTCACATTCCCGGGTATAACACCGGATACCGGTTTATTATAAACCCGATTATTGTTGTGTAAATATAGTACATATCTATTACTACAGTATATTAAAAAAATAAGTTTCTGCACGGTAATCAACAGTGTTGGCAAAATGTGAACATTGACATTTATAGACTATGTCCATATTTCCCTATTAGACATAAGGCGCTTAGTCCGAATATAGCACGTGGGCTTGCTATTCCGAAATATTTTGAATGAGCCAAAACTAGGGTAATTATCTAAAAAATTTGACCCATGCTGAAATTTATCTGACCGTTGCAGCAATTCATTTTTAATTTTCCAGTACTTTTTACCTGTTTAATATAGGTCTAGCAATTTTTACATGTAGCCTCGACGGGACCTCTATACCAGGAATGGAATGCAATGAAGTGTATGATTATCTGAAGATAATGTGCCTTAAATGGATAATATCCTGATTTAATTTCACCCATTATACATGTGGTATAACTCTATTTGGTTAAGCTCTACACGTACAGTATAAAAGTTTAACATAAGCCCAGTTTTTTTAACTTAGCCGTACTTGACTTTGTAAGAATTACTTTTTTACTATTTTAAGTTTTTTGCAAACTCCGTTCTATAAAGAGAACGTTTATTTTTAATTAATTGCAATGATATCTGATGTATAAGATTCAAATTTACTGTCGCCTTATACAGGTTATTATCATCTCATTTAGGATATTAAATAGCTTATGTATAGATTACGTCACATACCCTCATAAATTATTAATTTAGTTCTGCATAACGTTAAGATGTTAAACGACGATTTTATACAAATATAGTATTAAAGTAAGCGCAAGCTATATCTGTTTCTTACCTAATTTACTCATGCTACTATGTAACTATTTTATTTATTAGTCCTATAATATCCATTTTCTAAAAGTGAAAGGCTTTAAATCAAATTAATAACGATAACTCTTGTTTTCCTATTTGGCTACATTCCTGCTTAATTCGAACTAACTGAACCTTAGACAGGTTGATTATGTAATTCTAAACAAAAATCCATTAGCTAACAAAATCCATCAACTAAACGAAATTCATCAATTTAATTCAAAGACCAGTAGTTATAACCTGAACACACTCAAAGAATAGAAAAATAAAGTATTTGTAAATGGAAGTAAAGAAAAGTACTAAATGATAAAATCAAGTAATGTAAACCAAAATACTCTCAATCTCGTGATCACTACATTATGTGTAGAATATTATGGTATGATTCCCCGAAAGTTACTTCCCCACCAACTCATTTCCCTGACACTATAATGCCGACATGCTATTTCATCTAAAGCATATTTTTTCGATAAGATATATATTCGACATTACATTTTTTCAGCAATCCTTTTCTTAGACAAGCCATTTCCCAGACAATTATTTCTCCGACATATAATTTTAACTCCAAATCAGGTCAACTATAATGCTAGTTCGATCCAATTTTATGTCGAGGAAATGATTGTCGGGAAATGTGAAATGTCTTGTCTAAGGAAAGGATTATTGATGCCGAATATATATCTTATCGAAAAAATGTGCTTTAGATGAAATAGCTGTCGGCATTATGGTGTCGGGAAATGAGTTTGCGGGGAAGCAACTTTCGGGGGAATTGAGCAAAAACCATGTAGAACACTCTAAATATCGGACAAATTATTTCGTGCCTTGATCAATATCTATTATATTCGTGTAGAAAAAAAATTTGTTAATTCAATGTTAACTATTTGTTTATCATTGCAATATCCTTGTCAACCCTATTCCAAAATTGTTCTGATTTTTACGCTGGTTAAGCCTGTCAGTTTTCTTTGAAAATCAACCTAGTCAGCTCTTAATAAAAAAATAAAATTGATACGTTCTATGATTATGCATTTACGTTACAAAACTTCGAATCTAAAATATATTTTATGAGTAAATTCATATTGATTTAAAAATTTTTCTAGATATTAATTTAGAAAATATAATTGTATTATTTTAAATACACATATAAGTAAGGTCCTAAAATATCTACAAATAGATAATGTTTACTAAATATCTAATAAGTTCTTAAAAAATGGATCGTCTAAAGTGGAGCAGAATCACTCGAGATTACGCCAATTAAATTATACGATCCTGACGATCCCGACGAAGCAAAAACGAAAAAAAAATGAAAAACTTGAGAATACAGAAAACGGTAGTCTGAACCTACCTTGGGTATATTAATTAAAAAGTGTAGGAAAGCAATATTGCTTATATAAAAAACTGGATGTTCTATAGAGTAGGTGGGCAATATAAGAAATAAGCTTCGCTAATGATTAGTAATCATTAATAGATACTTTGCGGAGTTTGCCCACCTATTCTATAGAACATCCGAAATTTTATATGAACAATAGGTAAACTAAAGCTTTATCTAAATATTTTAGAGTTCTACATAATATATTCATTGTATGTATGTCTATAGCAGGTAATAGTGGAGGACTATATTTTCTTATAAACATGACTTTGTATATGTAAGTCTTAATAGTATACTGTTGATATGTCGAAATAATTTTTATGATACTATTAATGGTATTATTTGAGTTGTAGCTTTAAATTAATTTTCAACGCAGTCACAGACATTAGACTTGTTACAGCTAAGCGAACTTAATTGAACTTAATTGGTTTGAAACATTTTTTAAAAACTTTTATCAAATTCTATAATTACATTATAACAAACTATTTGAATATGTTCTAAATTAATATATCGTGTATTTTATAGGCTTTAAAAGTAAATAAATATTTATTTATATTCAATTGCCAGATTCGATAAATAAAGAACTATGCGTGTATGTTTTTTTTTTCTTTTTTCTCCTTTAAATTCATATTATATCTTTTTTGCAGACAAAAATTTGCATACGAAACCGTCTTTCATGAACTAAAAAATGGTTTCTTGAGCAATTATACTACATAACCATTTAAACTAGTATTAGTATAAACGCCAACTCTAACATAAACAAATTTAACTCACCAATAACATTCCTAAAACTCTGCGAATAGCGAATCATTCCGAAATCATGTGTAACTTTGAAATCTAACCAAAAAAAATAGCAAAATCTAAAGTAATAGTACCTCGAAGGTTAACTAGCAAATAATCATGTGGCGGCTTCGCCGCCAAGTTTTAGCAAATAATTAGATATAATAGGCAGAATAATGATAATATGACACTGCCAATAGTGTTTGTTAATTAATTATGCCTATTTTAATTGAACTATAAAGTAGGATGTTAATTTCACTCGGAAGGGTTTTAAATTTTACATTATTTATCACATTACAGGATCAGATTCATAGTCACATGGATACATTTTAATCTTAGGGTGTTCTCAAGCACCTTAATCAACCGGTCGGAACGGGTCTGAGGGTAAATTGTTATCAGTAAAAAAATAGTTTAACGAATCAATTGTATTAATTATTACAATGAATAAAACACGTAACGAAAGTTAATATGTCAGAAAGAAAAATTTTATTAGCAGAGGTTCGTTTGACCGACCAAGGGTATATACCATTGTCATGGTTGAATTCGTTACCCCGGGATTTCGTGGTGCTGGGTTCGATCTGGATCGGGCGCATAAATGGCGTGATCGGGATTTGCATGAAATTAATTAAAAGTTAAAATAGTGATTGCATGAACATGTGGTAATCATTAGCGATTAGTAATATTAGAATTGCATGAGAGATGTGAAAGTATGTAATAATCAGTGACGCAAAATAGCGATTAGTAATTGATAAAAGGTATCGATCCCGAATAGGAAGGTATCTAGATTTAAGCTTTTGAACTTGGTAAGCTTGGATAGGTTTTGAGAATCGACAAGCGAGAGGAAGTTTGCCTAGTTAGCAATAAACGATAGCAGAGGTGGAAGTGCCTGGTACGATACACCAGTGCAAGCGAGTGTTCTGTCCAAGAGAAACGAACAAAGACCCCGTATACTGTGGTTCACCACGACACCATTCAAATCAACAAGAGATAGAGGCCCAGACGTCCTTTTTTTATCATAGAGTTGCGTTTATTGGTCGAAATTTTTCATTGATTGATTAGAAAAAATAATTTTTCAAGTACTTCACCTTTTTGCATGATTATCGTCATCATTCCTTAATTTTGACTTGATTCAGGTGTATTTTTCCATATTCAACTAAGTGGTTAAGAATTGTTATGGATCTTCAAATCATTATCAACGTCGCGAATCAATGTTACTTTATTTTAAAAATATTCGCCGCGGTTAGTAGTAAATTCCGAAAAGGAAATAACAGAATTTGGAAGTGTCGTAGATTCTTTATCCTTTCGTTGATCCATTGCTTGCATTAATTTATTTTATTTCTATTTGTAAAAACAATAATTGCTAAATGGTAGTAATGATAAAAACGTTTACTCAAACATCAATTGCAATCAATATTTTAATTAATCATAATACTTGAGCACCAACACGGTCGTAAATTAATCCATTGTGGAAGATACCATATTTCAATCATATAATCGTCCTACTATCGGTTCTCAAAAATGGTCTAATTAATAACGCCATTATTGTTGGTTGAGCAATATTTCAATCAATAACACACTTAGACATGACTATTATAAGTTATAAGGTAGCTGCGCGACGCAGTCATGCAAAATTGGGAACGTAAATTCATGAATTAACTCGATCAAGTGATTCGAGTACTTACTTATTGATAGGCAGAATTTTTGATTTGGTGAGTATTAAAACTTAAATGGTAATCTCCTTATAATAAAATTATAGTCAAACACGAGTATCGAGTATATTTTACCAATCATTTTTTCATGCGAAAATGTAGAAATAAAGTACAACTTACAATCTTATTTTAGCGTCAAAAATTTGAGTCTCATAACTATGGGAGAAAATTCGATTATCCTCTAAAAAATCAATGGTTATAAATCTGTAAATTTGAATATTTTGATGCCATTTACTGGTTTTATCACGAATATAAAATACCTCTATTTTAATATTGATTCGGCGTATTAGTGTCAAGAGTTTACCAGACTATCATGTATTCGTTGATCCTTCCTATCAGTCTTTACTCGCTTGCCTAACTTATACGATGACTGGAATATCGTACCAGACACTACCACCGAAATAATACGTATGCTCACACAGATAACAGTTTATTCACTAAGAATAGCTCAAAGAAATATCGGGAACCAAAGTTAGGCACTTCACCATTTGGTTCGATGCCTTATATATTGATTAATATTATACATTTACTTAACTAATAATTACAGACTTTCTCATCGCTCATGCATCAATATTTTAAACTTTTAATTAAATCGTGATCACCGATATTGGATTACGCATTAATTAGATCACGGCATTCAATCAACACGTACCCGATTACTAGTCACATGGGTACGCGTAGCACCGCGGCAATTAGGGTTAAAAATTATGGCAGACCGTACGGAATGGTTTTTAAAATAGGTATTTTGCACTCATACCATACAGTTCTGACCACCTATATCATACTGACCTCGTTTATAAAGTATGAAGATGCATAATCTGTACAAAAAAAATTCCCTATTAAATCTAAACTCTGACAATAAAAAATATAAGTAGACATAAATTTTGAATGGTTTATTAAAATCATCTATACTAATTTTCCATTAATAAAAAGAATTAAAGTAATAAATATATATTATTCAAAACAAGTTTACTAAAATGCTAAACACCATAAGTGCTATTCGTACTAAGTAAACGGAATCGGATACTCTAGGTAAAAATGTTTAGAACCCATGAAAACCTCACAAGAACTGAAATCAGAACCTTATATCCAATTTATATTTTATTATATAAAACTCCTTTATTTTAAAACTGCACCCTAACCTAAATTTTATTAGTGAAAAAATATATATATATGGTGTTTAACACTAGGTGTATTTTATAATTTTGATTCAAAACAATTAAACTCTATTAAATTTGCTTTATTTAAGAACAAAAAAATATGTATTTATACGTAGTTTTTATACTATGAGCAGTGTTTAAAATTCAAATTTATACTTATGTTCTCAGAAGAGCTTAATTTAAATTATTAGCGTTCTCAAAAAAATTTTAATGTTCACCTAAAGAGTTGAATTAATTCGGATAGTCTAAATTAAAAACCCTACTCTAAGACTCTTTATACTAGCTTGAGTCATATATAATCATTGTAGCATTACTTAATTTTATAAAATAATTTTTAAATAACTAAAATATGCAGTTCATAATACAAATCTATATCTCGTTGTTTGGCTTGGGTTAGACCCTAAACTCAACTCAAATGACCTTTTAGAGCACTAGTTTATTGACTTATATTAATATTTTTTGAGAACATTTTAAAGTAATAAAATGTTCTCAAATAAGAGAACCTTATTTTAAATATCAATGTTCTTAAAAAAAATTGTATGTTCTCTGAGAACCATGAGAACACTAAATTTTAAACACTGACTATGAGTATGTATATTTTAAATAAATTACTAAAACTATTGAATTATTAAATTTACTACGCATGTTATTTTCTAAATGCCTGGTCATTTATTACTAAATAAAAAAAAACAACGAGCGATCTTTAAGACTAAATTCTCAATTTATATTTTTTATTTTTAAACTTGTACATAACATAAACCACATCCCGTTATAAGAACGTTAATATAACACTTTGATAATGGAAATTTATATAGAATCTAAGTTATTACGTGTGCTGTATGTTAAAATATTAAAGGTATTCATAATAGACATTTCGTACGATATCACACATAGTTTTGACAATAAACCTCTATAATCCCAAATACAATAAGATCACAATTTCCAAATGTAAGTATTAACTAAGCTGTTAAATACGATATATCTAATTTTTTCCAATGTTTCCAATAATGTCATAATAACTCCCTCAAAAGCAGATTGATCATGGCCAAGATTCAAAGAAGTTAGAGTAGCATTCTTGCGTAATGCATCTTTTAGTGCTTTCTTTCCTTCAAAACCAATATGATTATTCGAAAGTTTTAAAGAAGTTATTATAAATAGCTTTCGCCAATGCTTTCCCTCCTTCGGAACCAATTTGATTATAACTAAGATCCAGAAAAGTAAGAGCAGTACTTACACAAAGAGCCTCGGCTAATGCTTTCCCACCTTCAAAATCAATGCGATTATTCCAAAGAATTAAAGAAGTAAGAGTAGCGTTCTTACAAAGAGCCTCTGCTATTGCTTTTCCTCCTTCGGACCCAAGTTTATTATGGGCAAGATCCAAAAAAGTCAAAGTAATATTCTTGCAAAGAGCCATTGCTAATGCTTTCGCTCCTGAAGGAATAATATCACAACTTCCAAGATCCAAATAAGTCAGAGAATTATTTTTGCATAAAGTATTTACCAATGCTTTCACTCCACTATAAGGCGAGACCAATTCGATTCAGTGGTTTACGTTACCCCCCCCCCCCTCTCCCGCCTTCCCCCTCACTATATACGCGGAAAATTTCGGAAATTTTTATAATAACGCGGAGCATTTCGGAGAAAAAATTCATAATAAACTCCCTCCAGCCCCCTCCCCCTCTTTTTTTGTGAGTAGGATGTAACGTAAACCACTGAATTAAATTGGTCTCGCCTTAGGTAAAACCAACCTAAAGCCCCGTAGTTAAGTATCCCCGTGACAGTTAGTGTTAGGGTAGTTTCTATAGGTAAAATTACCTACCCGGCATTTTTTGTTAATGCTGCAAGGTGGGTTTAGGCTACAGTTTCTTCTATTTTTCGCATATTTCTCTTTTTTTCGCTTGTTTTGCTTCGTCGGGCTGATCCTGGATCATCAAATTTTGACAATTTGATTGGTTAATTATAACGTAATCTGCCCCGCTTTAAGGGACCTCTAATTATGGTAATGTGATTCTGGGTCGCGTGACCAGCTCTGGGCCGGCCCGGCTCAGCTTAGAAGCCGCTGGGTCGGCTCACTCCGAGCCGATCCAACCCCTATAATAAGCTCAGAGTATAAAAACCCCGATATTTGGGACTTTAGTAGCAGTACATTGATGATAATGATACCCTTGCAATTAGTATCCATTGCTTGTAGCAGAATTATGATTTAATTATTCATGATATTATCTATCTTTCCGATAAATTTATTATTCAACGATATGGATTTTTTACGGGGTAATCTCAAAAATTCTGGGCGAATACATCAAAGCTGAGGCCGTCATTTCAACTAATTCTATAATAAAATTATCATCTGTCATTTACTCAGCAGTTAATGGGTTTGTTACACTAAAATACAAATTAGGGTAGCTGCGCGATGCAGTCGCGCTAAAACCAGGAACGTTATACGTATGTATGTATATATGAAGACACCATTTCCCGTTATTAATAAGGTTTTTTTTTTCTGGAATTTAATTCTGTAAAAAAATTTTTTTCTCTTATTATAAAATCATTGTCTGTCACGAGCGTCCTGTGCATTTTTACCAATTATTTTATTTGTATGAGAATGAGGATGCATTCTTAAATAACGTTTAAACGAAAAGCATTGCATGCGTGTTTCTCATTGAAATGATCCGGTCTGATATGCAGTAGTTGAATTTAATTAATGAATGCATATTATTTTAGCTGGTTATTGAAACTGAAACGGGACATGCTCCCGGAAATAGCAAATAATATTGCGCCGTGAGATCACCATAAGCAGTCGAGTTTGTGCGTAATTCAGGCCGGCAGTTAATATGATCATATGATATTGATATTAAGCAGTATACGTAATTATAAAATAACAGGTTTAATTAGCGGTAATTTGTGTGCTATTAAAACTGAAACGGGATATGCTCTCGGAAATAACATACATGATAATCATTCGGCTTAAGACATTAGGGTTAGTGTTAGGGTTAGCTTATACTGTAATAGTTAGCTTAGGGCAAGTTGTTAATGCAAGTAAACAGATGCTGTCATTTCATAATTTCACGTGATGTGATGACTCGTATATATCACCTAGCTTTTGTTCTTCAAATCGCTATACTATAATTGGCTCAAAATGTCCGGATGTTCTGCACGTGATATATTCGTTAAACTATGATTGGCTAAAACTCTACTACTAGACTTACTTCGATCAAAATGTCCGGATGTCCACCATGTGCTATACTAAATAAACAGTGATTGGATAAGACCTTACTACTAGACATACTTTGATCAAAAATGTCTGGATGTCCTCCACGTAACACACAATAAATCCTTAGTAGCTATTATTTTATATAGATTTTATTATAATTTTTACTTAGAGTGCCCGATCCCGTTTACTTAGTACGTTTTTGAGATATAGTGATGATCACCACTGGGTTATAGTTAGATTTATTCTTTATTAGGCCATACAAACTTATACTATTGGTTTTCATATCACCAAGTAACTTCTTGTGACCCGGCTTTTAATTTTATTTTCAAAAAAATTTTATATGTAAAAAACATATAAAATTTTTTTACAAAAATTTAAAAAAGCTCACCCGGATAATAAATATAG
>CAJVPY010004715.1:0-12279 GCA_910591965.1 Dentiscutata erythropus | reverse complement strand
TAAAATAATGACTAG
Organism: Dentiscutata erythropus; assembly: GCA_910591965.1. Taxonomy (NCBI): domain Eukaryota; kingdom Fungi; phylum Glomeromycota; class Glomeromycetes; order Diversisporales; family Gigasporaceae; genus Dentiscutata; species Dentiscutata erythropus. The sequence goes on along the minus strand of CAJVPY010004715.1, from coordinate 12,264 downwards.
TTAAAAATGCAGGACATCCACATACCCAGTTTGAAACATTAATTGGATATATATTATTTAATAATTTTTTTTCTAAATCTTTCTATTCTCTCTTAAAACTTTTGCACCATTCTGCTTTTTCTATTCCATTTAAAATTCACTAAAATTTTCGCTTTTGTTGTGGAACAACTTGTATTACTAAAATAAATACTACTAAATCTAAACAGGGTTTAAAAAATTTATATAAGAAATCATGCTTCACTACTTTTCAGTGTGCCTCAACAAATGTATTAGTTCTAGAAGTTGAAATTTTCTTATTATTTCCTGCACAAACCCACAAAGCCCAGCGCTCAGAATTGTACCACTCATTCCACATATAAATCCAAAGAAATAGTAATGAATTTTGATAGCAAAAGTTATAAATTTTATGTACTGCTGTTGTCCAAATCATTTGTGCTGTTAAATATTGACCATTAGCTGTTGGTATTAATGGATGTTAGTGCAAGTGATGCTTTATTATTTCCCATACAGATTCACGAAACTTTTTAAGACAAAAAGTATAATTATTTGCATCAAGACAAGGGCAAAATGTGGGATTAATAAATAAAAATTGTTATTGTGCTGCTTGACTATCATAGTTTATTTGTTTTGGTTTTGTATTATCTCTAAGTCTTCTATTAATCGCTTTTTTAATATGCCAAAGGCATAATTGTATTTTAATATTTTTCCAAATGAAACATACTGCAGATATTTGGGCAAAATCTTTGTTAGTTAAAAAAAATTCCGGATTAAGCCCAAGTGATTTTAATTCTAAAAAAAAATCTATAATGACGCCTGTACAAATTCTATTGTTGCAATTTCTATTATTTTCAAGAAACATATATGCCAAAGGATATCCACTTCCATCAATATATACATAAACAATATATAATTCAAACTTTAAATTATTAGTATTATCTAAAAAATTAATAAATATAAATATTAATAAATATATTTTACTGTATTGTATATAATAATTAGCTAATATAATTCAAGACTTACATGTAGCATTGACACCAATTTCAAGTATTTGATATTTAGAATCTTTAATTAAATCCCACATATTAGTTAAAAAACCAATAGCTTTGGGAAATTCTTTCAAAAGTAAAATTCTATGTGATTGTTCTATAAGCCATTTATATGAAGAAATAAATGAGTCTTCATCACATTTGTATTTTCTTTTACCAAGTTCTGTTCACCAAAAGTGTATTTGCTTTTGGGATATATTGATATTCAAATTACATTCGATAAGTTGTTTATGAATTTCACGAGGAAGTAAATCAATGTTAGTTAATATAAATTGCTTAATTTCAGTTGAAATTGAGCAGTCTAGCTGTATTAAATATAAAAGATGGTATATTTCAATATTTGACAATGTAAGATCTTGAGAAATTACAATTTTAATACATCCTTTATATAGAAAACGTTTCATTAATTGAGTATCACAATGCTTGTTAATATCAGCAGATTTTTTTGGCTTTTCAGCCAAACAATCTCTTTGAGAACAATAAAAAGTATATGTTATTAAATTATCTTTTTTAGTATTGTATTTAGAATAGTAGCTAAGTATTAAAATTAAACTTAAAATTAATAATTTATTATTATAAAATTTAAATTAACAATGAATTACGTACATCCATTTGAATTTATCAGCATCAGATATTATTTCAATAATTCAACTAGCTTTTCTTTAGAATCACCTTCCAATATTGAAATATTAATAGAACAAGAAAATTTAAATTCTGAAAAATTGAAATTTTCTTGATCTTTGATAGCTTTATTGATTTCAAGAAAACCAATAGTTTCTATTATATGGTCGTTAAAATCAGATAAGTCAAAGATTATTTGATTGTTATTTTTAGAATGTTTATTCTTGTTTTTTTTTACTTGAGAATTTTGGTTATGGCATGTATTACATGTACGAAAAGTCTTTAAATCATTAATAAACAAATTAGGTGAATAATATTTGTTGCATCCACTATAATATTTTGGTTTGTCAATTTTAGAACTTGAATTCATTATTATTGTACAATATATAAAGTAAGTATAATTTCAAAAAGTATTATTAATTATTAATTAATATATATACAACATATATAATATTATTAATAATATTATAATATCAATTTTTCATAGTAGCGGAGATAAACTATATTACGTAAATCATATGAGGGTGAAAATTTTAATAGCAATGCTAGGAAAGCTATCTGTTCAATAACTAAGATATGGAGGAATACAAACTAATATGAAGGTAGTGCAAACCTATGATAAGACCTTCAAGACTAGATGGAAAACTTAATAAAACTTGAGCATAAATCAAACAAAGTACTTATTTGGATTAATTAGATATTTATAAGCCTTACCAAGAACAATTAGAAAATCACTTTGATATTTTTTAACAATTGGTGAATCTGCTAGTAAGATATGCATCAAAAAGATATTAATGAAAAGATAGCACTGTCTGTAAAACATTATACAAAAGGCAATGTTGATAAGCCTGCTGATAAACTATATGCAAAAAAGGACTTGTAGAAAGTGAGCTTGCTCATAAGACATAATGCAAAAATATTTTAATTTCTTATCCTAGGATTTATTTAAATTTTTAATTATTATTAGTATTATAGCTACCAAATGCTGAATTCGGAATATATATTTTAAATTATATTTTTATATATCTTTATATATCAAGACTTGGAAATAGTAAAGATCCAAAACAACGATTCTCCAATTAAAAACTCTTTAACAATGACTAAAACACCTAATAGAAAAATTTTAGGTTAAAATAATATTGAGAATTACAAAGTAAAATTACTAAAAGCTCAAGAACTATAACTCGGTCTATAATGAAAATTCTTATTGTATACTGCATAAAAAGTCTAATATTCATATAATGAATCTATCTTGAAACTTGAACCTATAGAAGAAGCAATAAAATTTGAAAGAAAAGAGGAACTCTGAAGGCAAGAAATGTACAAGACAAAAATAAAAAATATACTTATTGTTAATATTGCTCTACTAGATATTGACAAAAAACCTATTGTTAATATTGCCTGTTGAGGATTGAATAATTGAACCTCAAGATATATGAGGTTTTCAACAAAGACTTACAAGAATCCAGTAGAATAAAAGCCCCAAGGTATTTGTCCACGGCTCTATACAAAAGAAAGAACTGGGTTAATAAAAGAAAACAAAGTTCTATTTGTTTAAAAAACAACAAAGATCAAAGTTGATTTCAGTTCTATATTAGAATCTTGAAACTAATTCGTTATCAACCTAGCTTAAGAAGCTATTTGCCAAGCTAACAATAACTGAATATGCGAAGTTATTGTATAAGAATCCATAATACTGATGCAACAAAGAATATTGAAGTGATCGATGATTAAAACCCTGATTTTGATTTGAAAAGTAACTGAAAATAGAGAGTTACTTAAAAAACTCCAAAAATCAATCTAACAAGAAAGAAAATTGGTTTAAGAAGTTGTTAATAACTAATTCTAGAAGTTACTATATTGGAAATTCATAATCTGAAAACACCAATATGACAAAGGATAACAAAATGACCAACGATCAAGACCTAATCTTAACTATGAAAAAAAAGAGTATAAAAAAAAATAGATTATTAATAAATAATAAGTAAAGAATAATAGAAGTAAAATAAAGTTGAATAAGAGTAAAATAAAGTCAAATCAATAAGCAAAAAAAAAGAAGTGTAAAATCAATGATTTTAGAAATAAATACTATAAATCACATAAGTAACATCATGGAACTAGCCAATGAAAAACTAAAGATCAAGTTTACCTAATGACTCTAAGTAAAGAAAAGATCTTGTTTAAATAATATAATAATAGCTAGTTAATAACCAAAAGTCCTTGGAAAAAAAAAAAAGTATTTATTCAATCAAAATCAATTCTTCTCAACAATAACCTGGACTAAAATTTTCTGCTAAAGAAAAACCAGAACTACTTGTTGGAGAATCGTGGTCTATATAGTGGTTTGTCTAGAGGTCAACTACTACTTTTGGTGACTCCTCTAATGAAGGACATTTGGCATGCAAGCCAGGAGCATTATTATACAAAATAACTAGCAGGTGGTGCCCTTGTATAAAAAATCTTGGTGGAGTATGGGTGGGGAGGCCCAACTCTGTCGACGAAGCTGTTTGGTCATTACTTTAATGAAGAATACAGGGAAAACAACAAGAAGCTCTGCTCTTTCAATACACTCGTTTAAAAATTTTGAAAGTACTTGCAACTCTCTCCTCATATTTCTTTCTTCCGTCATTTTTTCAAAATTTTTTTTTAAAAAGTGGAATTTGGCTTACCCCCTCCAAAAAATCGATATTGTTTATATCCCAAATTCGGAAAGCCGAGTAGATTACAACCACATGTTCGACGGATATGGTGCTACTAATTTGGATAGGTCCCGAGTTTTAGGTCAGAACCAAATATTCCGGAGTCAGTCATATAGTTGCGAAGCGTTTTATTAGAGATATACAAATGTTGTAATTGTTATATAATTTTTATACTTGCCTGGCACGGATTATAATAGTGCACTTTTTTTTTTTCTTTTTTGTTTGTTTTTGTGCTACTTCTTGATAGAGGTAGCTACTATTTCTCACAGAAGATAGCTTTTTTTGTTCAGCCTGTCAGGGCTTATCTCTTTGTTTTTTCTTTTTTTTACATTCTCTGTTTTCTCCATTTTTATTCCTTATTATTTTCTCTTTCTTGTTTTGTATCTTTTTTGTATATAAGCTCCTTTTCTTCTTGATGTACGTTCTAGTATTGAGAATATGGAACATTATTTTTTTTTGCTCTCAGTGAAGAAAGTAAGGATGAAGAGATAGGCTCTTGGCGGGCTGACAAAGTCTTCTAACTTACATGTAGATTGGTGCGACACGTCGCTCTTGGGCACACTAGAAGCAGCTAGGTGATGTCGGGCTTGCAATTTTTATACTGTCATTATTCATTCTATCAGAGGTTGTTTAATAAAGTATTGTATTTGAGCTCCGGCAAAACTGTCAAAGAGCTAAAAAAAAAAAAAAAAGAAGAAGTATTAATATCAACTGAAAAATAAACTTAACACTTGTGAATTAGAACCTATACCCAGAAACCAAAATTTACTAACACTATTAACATTAATATTTTTTTTATATATATAAATTGTTTTATATATTTTATTCTATATATTTACTATTATTATTATTTATTCTTAGTATATACTTATTTTTTTTTTGAATTTAAACGATCCTGCTTCTATTTATTTTATGAACTACTATATGATTATAGTATCATGCTCTATTCTAATAAAAACTCACCAAGTATACAAAGTACTGTCCAATGCTCTTGCTAAAACAACTATTAGCCTCACAAGGGGATCCAAAACTCGTTTCAGATTTTGTACCAACAAAGGATACCCCCTCAATCATTTGACTGGATGTTGTATACCGTGTCAGGATCTCTTTTTTCTCTTCTAATTCTTCCTTCTTCTCAAGAGGCACGAAACAAAAGAGGGAAATTTTTAACAGAGAGTTATGAAACCAACCAGAAAAAAAAAAAAAACAGAAAAGAAAAAAGAAACACTGATTGCGAAAAAGAAAAAACATAAAAAAAAATCTAAAATCCTAACAGCACTATTATAACCCGTGCATGGCTGATAAAAATTATATACCAAATGCAATATTTGTATATCTCTACTGTAAAGCTTCGCCTTAACGTTAAATTTACTTTCTGACCTTCCCACCAACTCCGGATAGCTTTGTTGCCCGTCCTAATTCGTATCTCGAGCCAGGTGCTACCATTGTCCAAGGACCCATGTCTCAAGCCACTTGCTGCCATAATTAGAGTTCCCAGGCTGGGTCCTGTAAAAAAGCGCCATATTCGTCTGTAAACAAACACGTGGTTGCATTCCGCTAATCCATCTGAATTTGGGAAGTAAACAATGCCGATTTTTTGGAAGGGTAAATCTCCACTTTTTGTTGAATTTTTTGGAAGACCGATGGGAAAATGAGAGAGAGTAAAAAAAGTAACCACTTAACCAAGTGAAAAGAGTGCGGCTTAAAAGAAAAACATAATATTTTGTTGTTCCCTGTGTTCTTCTTTGAAGTAACAATCTAAGAGCTTCATTGACAGCAAAAGAGGGGTATCTGAAATATCCAAAGAGTCCTCTCCACCACCAAGATTTTTTATACAAGAGCACCTCCTGCCAGTTATCTTGTATAATAACGCTCTTGGCTTGCATACCAAACATCCACATAGAGGAGTCCCAGCAGAGAAATCGTTGACCTCTAGGCAAACCGCTACATTAGACCACAACTCTCCAATAAAATTTCTGTTTTTCTTCGGTAGAAATTTTGGTCTAGATGATCATCAAGAAGAGTGTAGTATATACTTATTATTATATAGTTATATATTTATTTTATTTTATTTTTTTTTAACTATATTTTTATTTATTATAAATTTTTATAAAATCAAAATTGTAAGTTACAATTAAAAAGTAGCAATAAATTATAACTTAAAAATTTATTAAAAACTTAAACATTTAGGAAACTTTTGAGCTTTAAATTCAATATTTGATAATTTTAAACTTAGATTTTATTAACAAAATTTGAAGTTTTAAATTTGAAGTTATTATATAAATCCAAAATCAACAAAACTAAACAAACTAACTTCAAATAATCTATTAGACATTACTGTTTTTTTTACTAACAATTTCTTCTTCTCTTATATGAAACAAACTTAACAATCTAAAGAGGTGTGGCGACTTAGTGTAGTGGTCTAGTCATCATCCTCTCCAAGCAGCAGGTCTAGAGTTCGAATCCCACTAGTGACGATTTTGAAAAATAGGCCTATGTACCTGTGTATAGTTAACAGCTTTCTATTGGTTAGATCTAGATTAATCTGTAATCTTGGTCACATTATCTAGTAATGAAAGCTTTGGTGCAATAAATTCAGGGAACCGAAATAACTGAAAACTCGGTTGGCAAGTCCCAAGTTTGGAGGTAGTAGCGATCTATAACGATACCACAGGAGAGCTGAACTTGAACCAGGGCCCGAAATCGGAAAACCGAGCGACCAGGTCCTAATAGCGAAGAACATACTAGCCAAACTGCCAGATTGTCGCACTGAAGGAAAAAGACATATGCTCCAAAAGTATGGACCAAGAGGAGGACATCTTTCAGGCACCTAAAACCTGGGCAGACTGACCCTTTCGGGTTGCTAGCTAGAAGTAAGGGAGGGACCAATAAAGAATCCGGGTAAGAAGACAGTCTAAATGCAGGGTACTGGAGTTGTTAAGAACCAAAACAAGAGCAAAAAGTACGTAATAGGTGCCTAGTTAGAAAGGTTGGTGCTTGAAAAACATCTGTAGAAAGGCAGCACCCCAAAAAGTGGCATGATGTACTAATTAGAAAAAAGTTATAGGAACAAGCACATGAATACATGTGTGAGACATGTATTGCTATGTTAGGTTTACCTCGAGGATAGTTAAGTGTTCTAAGGTAGGGTGTGAAATCTAAATTGGGTGATACCAAAATCTAGCGTATGAATAGTGAGGAAACCCATTAGGGTTAGAGGGCTAATGGAGGTAGTTAGAACCAGATGGTTTAAATAGGTACCCTCCTAGTTGGGGTGCAAGTATGGCAAATAGTGTAGAACCTTTGGGCGGACTACTTAAATAGGCACTCAAAAGGTGCATGTGTGGCTTGATGTACCATCGTTGTAATTACATATAAAACTTCGTCTATACTCTAATAAAAAGTTCCCCAGACCAAAGAGGTTACCTTAATACCAAAAATATATATATATATATATTATGTATCACCGAAATAGTAAGTTCTGCAACAATTTTTTGTGGTAACTCACAATAGAATACATAATAATTTAAATGAAACTAACCCAACTACATACTATGTGTTACTAGAATAACAAATTTATAACAGAATTTTTGATATTAATTCAGATTAAAAATCATGATAATTCTAATATAAGCTAATTTAACTTTAACTACTTATTGTGTATCACTAGAATGGCAAGTAAATTTTGTAATAATTTTTTTACAGTTACTAATAATTCTAATGCAAACTAACTCATATTATGTGTTACTGAAAAGTAAGTGTGACCTCCTACAAGATGTAAATAACCTCTTACACGATGAAATTTTGAAATCAGCAAATTATAGGTTCTATAGCTGAATTTTTTTTAATAGTAACTTACAATAGAAATCATAATAATTTCAATATAAACTAACTCAACCTTAACCATATACTACAATATGTGTCACTAGAAGTAGCAAATATAACTTTTTATAGTAAATTAGATAGAAATCAGGTCATTCACATATTGTGTATTACAAAGTACAAGTTCAATAAGAGAAATTTTTAAAGTAATTCATATTGAAAATTTAGGTTAATTCTAATACAATCCAACTCATCCTTGAGACAGTTACTGTGCATCATCATAATAGAGAGTAAGTTCTATACCAATTTTTTTACAATAACCCACACTAAAAAAACATAATAATTTTAATACAAATTATCTACATATTGTATAGTAAGTACTATAATGGAGTTTTTATAGTAACTCTCAATAGAAATTACAATAATTCTGATACAAACTAACTTAATTTTAACTACATGCTGTATATTACCAGAATAGCAAGTAAGTACTGTAACATTATTTTATAGTTAACTCGCAATAAAAACATAATAATCCTAATACTAGCTAATTTAACTACTGAGTTATTGAATAGTGTGTAAGTTATATAACAGAATTTTTTCACAATAACTCACAATAGAAATCATTTTATAGTATAAGTTCTATAACAATTGATGCATGATAAAAACACAATATTTATGTAATTTAATTATATGATTGCCGCCAAAGGAAAACCTGCATCAAGCTTTCAATTATATTTTATACCAGACAAAATCTATTTAATTTCTTAAGGAATATGTCGATACAAAATATAATTGAAAGCCTGATAGGTTTCCCTTGGCAACACTTATATATCACCAAGATAGGAGGTGGCGTGTAGCGCCACCTGTTATGCTAGTAACTTTATAAAGTTACATAACACGAATTCCTTCTGGAAAGGATCGACCTTTATATAAAGGAGCATAATGAGATTCCTCCAGAATAGGTAGACCTTTTTGTATAAAGGAGCATAACTAATCTCATCATTAGAATATGTCAACCTTTATATAAAGTAGCATAATGAATTCCTTCAGAATAGGTAGATCTTTATATAGCACAAATTAACTTTATATAGCATAAATGTAACTAGTAAGGTGCATAACGAATCTTTTCTGTAGAATTTGTAGATTTTCAGTTAAAGTGTGTAAATATTTCTTATAATCATATGTCATAGCAGAGCAATTTAATCCTGATACGCCACAAGATGTCTATTGACTTAATAAACTATTAGGAATCTGAGATATGTTATATGTAGAATAGAACTTGAGTTGAGAAGAGAAGGGATCAAAGTACCATTGACATGTAAAAAAAAAAAAATAAATTAAAATAAAAATAAAATAAAATAAAATAAATAAATAAACTTGTTGTATTTTGATAGGCTTCACGTATGAAATTGTGGTCTCATGATCACGTGCATTATTGCAGATTAATAATAATCAGAATCAGTTGGAAGCAATTAAGTAATTATCAGTTAAGGTGAATAAGAAATATGTAATTAAGATAGCTTATGATCTAATTAAGATAAAATTCAAATACCTTATTATCAATTATGGTGTAATTAAGATGAAAGTCAAATAATACATTAAGATGAATTATAATGTAATTAAATGTCATTGGACAAATTTATTATGTAATTGATTTAGTGTCAAATTCTATATATATAAGGAACATATAAAAAATGAAGATTTATCCTTACGATGAGTCAGTGGGGAGTTACTTAGTTTCACCATTGGTTATATTCATACTGTGAAAATTCCATAATCAAAAATTACATAATTAATAAGTTAATATCTTATTTATTTCGAATAGCTACTATATATGGGCGGATTTTAGCTAATCTATATGATAAAAGGATTTGATATCTCAGTGGTTACACTAATTTGATACATATATTACAATGTCAGTTAAACCTTTTTATTGTCTCTTATGTTCTAAAACTTACTCAACCAAAAAGTCTTTGATATCTCATGAAGTAAATAAACACCCACATAACTGTGTTGTACCTTATAGTTCTGGGTTTGAGCTTCTCTCTAGTTGGTGCTTGTGCCAATTTTGCTCAGTTTTTCTTGCAAATGTAAAGTCCCGCCTTCATACTTACCATTCAGCCCAAGGCTTTAAGCAATTTAGAATCCACTGTCATGAAAACCTTTTCTTCTACATATTTTACCAAGAACTAAGTTTTGAATACCAGTCGGCCCAGCGAAAATATAAATGTACATATAAAGGAAGAGACAGATACCAAAAAATTGGTTATATTTTTATGCATTCTTGCTGAGGAGAAAAAAAAACAAAAACAGGAAGCATAGTTAAAGTGCGACTAAAAAAAAGGATCCTGAAATGCAAAAAATAGTTGATGTTGAATTTGGGTTCTTTTGGGAAGAACGAACAACAAAGGAGGAGTATAATGAAAAAACTATACATGGACTTATAGACTTTTAAAATTTACATTTGAAATTTGTAAGCGAAATGTAGTTGTAATCTAAATTTATTTTTTTAAATTTATAATTTTTTTAGAATAAGAGAAAGATGTTTCATTAATATAATAATAAATTTGTCTATTCTCACATGAACATATTTCATGTGCTACAGGTTTTAAAGAATTACCACCACCTATTGTAGTGTCTGCATAAAACAATTGAACATGATTATGATTTTTCTTTTCTACATCTGAACATGAAAACTATCGTAAATATAAATTTTTTGTTTTAAGAAACTTCATAAATTTAGGAATATGGCATGCAAGTACATGCATGTAAGGAGTAATATCATCATGTTAATATAGTCCCTCCTGTAAAACTTCACCTTCTTTATTTTCAATTGTTAGTTGGCAAAATTTTTTGATTCACTGTTGTGCTAAAATTTTGAATTTAATAATATCTTCATTTGTTAGATTGATTTTATGCATTGTTTGATATAAAAAATAGAACTCTTGCCAAAGTGTTTGTATTTTTTTTTCTCTTTGACCTAAAATAAATAATTCGATTGGAAATTTTTCTAAAAGAACCAATTTATCTGGCCTCATTAATGATGTCCAGTGCCATCTTCCTTTTAAATTTTCAGGTTCTTTAAATTTAAATATATTGATACCAAGAGAATAAATTGTTAATTCAATTTTTTTCTAAATAGTCTAATCAGTGCTGTTTTTTAATCATTTATTAAATGTAGGTTCAATTGATAATTCTAAAAAAAGGCATTTGAATAAAACATCAGTAATTCGAAGCATTACATGTAACTTATCCAGAATACAATGTTGATTTGCTAAAAATGGTAAAAGATTTAAATTCTTGCGACCTAAAGTATTACAAGAATTTTCATAATCTAATTCTATATTCCAACAATCAGTATTCTTACAATTGCAATATAAACAAAAATAAGTAGCAGTTGGTCCTTTAATGCTAAGTACTAGTGATATAAATTTCCAATTAGCACCAAACCAAAACACAATTGTTGTTTAAATCGATAATTCCTTCCATATTTAAAGTTAATAGTTCTTTAATTAAAAAATTAAAAGCCTGCTAAAGAGATTCATACTGTTCTATACTCATGTAAAGAAAAATACAATGTTGGCTTGATGGACTCAAAACTGCTTCATGTTGATTTAATATGCAGGCAGTAAACATTACATGATTATGATGTTTACCCACCAGCCATCTATCCCCACTTAATTTAATATAAACAACATCCCCTATTTTTAATACTGATAAATTTTCATATGCTAACATAGGAATTAAAACATTTAGAATATCTTTAAAAGAACAATAAGCTCTATTAGGTGCTAAAGAATTTATTTGAACTGGATAAACCGGAATCATATGGACTTGGTGCTGCAAAAAGGGACCAAATTGACAAAACAAAAGATCATCAGAAAATCAATTTTTATATTATAAATCTTATAATAAATCATAAAAAAATGCAAACTTTAAAGAGCAATACTGCAAAATTTTATTAATACAACTACTTTTGTATCTTAAATAAAAATGATTCTAATCTTATTCTAAATTGATTTATATAAAAAAATATCTTTTGAAAAAATTGTCAATTTGGTCCCTTTTTGCAGCAC
>CAJVPY010004714.1:0-12279 GCA_910591965.1 Dentiscutata erythropus | reverse complement strand
TAATATCGGGTATGGAAAATGAAATTAATAAAGAGCTTAATAATTATCTCTCAATTATTTTAGAAGATCTTTTTATTGAAAAAATCAAGAAATGAATATAATTGATAACTTGATACGTAATCAAAGTCAGGTGGATTGTATAAAAAAATGTTCAATTTGTAATACCTCCAACATAGATAACAAGAAGCGAATTTGTCCTATATGCCATAATAGATTACCAACAATTGCTAAAATAAATTAGCAATCTGATGAATCATCTAATATAGTAAACACTAATGAAAAGTCTCTAGCTATTAATTCTTACGCTTTTAGGAAATCAAGTAAGCAACGTTCGGCTCATGAGGTTTATACACCACAAGTATTCGTTCCTAATCCAATAGGAGTTAATCCTAACTCGATTGCTAATGTTTGAAAAGTTCTTGAACATATTGAAGAAATATCTAGAGTTAAGAAAAATAGTTGTAAATAGGTTGTAGTTATTTGTGATAGTGTACCGTATTATCATATACTAAAAATAAAAACCGATTTTCCTTGGCTTATATTAATTCCAGGTGCTCTTCATGAAGAAATGAATATGCTAAAAGTATTCGTCAAGTTAAATTGAGATATTGACGTAAAAGATTATACTCAATGTCAAGGATATCGAACAGAGAATCAACTTCAGTTTTTCAAAAAGTGCTCTGATCATCATAAGTTCTAGGATTCAGTATGTAATATATATAGGCATGCCATGGCCTCTGAGTTAATGTGGCTATGTCATTTCTGAGAAAAATCCTTCTGTTGAAGGTTATTTTAAATGGGCCCAAAATCAAACCGATTATGTTTTTAAATTGAAGTATGAGCAAATTTTTGTTTATTTGCAATCAATTATTAACTTTCACACTGAAGTTCATTTTAATAGACCTTCACTAAGACTTGCAGCCAGATGAATATTTGCACCTATTTGGTTTGCTCGGTGCCATCCAATTTATCGATTAATCGAGATTTATGATGTAGAAAAAATGTTACACTTAAGACCTGAGATTTATAACTTAATTCAAGAAAGAATTGTAACCTCACGATCTAAACTTTTGAATTAACATCAAGGCCATGATGCGATACTTGAAGAGATTAATAAATCTCTCAAGTCTTTAATTCTTCCGATACCTTCACAACGGCATTGGGAAATTGCGGCTCATAATTGTACAAAGTTTGTAAAGTTATGTACTAATCTTTTCAATTTAATAGGTTATTCTGAAAATGAAGCTCATGAATCTTGAATACATCCTAGTTATATTTCTGAATCACGTTGATTTCGAGTTCAGATAAGGAAATCTCAGTTTGTAAATCCAAATGTTGATAATTGTATTTTTCAAAATATAAGTGGAGAATGGACGCTAAGTGAAAAAATGAAACGATTTAGTGAAATTGCATGTTCAAAGAGAATTGAGTTTATTAATGCAAAACTAATTAAAAAAAATTCATTAGGCGTTTGGCATCCAATACCTATAACATGTGAAGAGGCAGACCTTCAAAAAACTGACAGTTCTTTAACAAGACCACAAATTTTATCCATCATTAAATCTTTAATTCCTCTTTTAGATGATGTGGATCGATCATGTTTTCAAGATTTGTCGAGTAAGTCTCGTAATAACTTAATAAATATTCTTCAAGAAATTAGGAATATATTAGCCGACAATGGTGTTAATCCTAATAATGAAGTGTAAAACAGGTAAAGCATTTTTTTTATTGTATTTTCTAAGTAAGAAAAAAATTTTTTTTGTATATTAAACAGTAAAATACAGTATTTTTATTGTATTGGAGCATAGAAAGCGCAATAGAATTATGTATAATAATGCTGTAATAAACAAATGTAAATTCATATGTAAAAATATTTTTAATAAAGATCATTTTAATAATAATTTAGTAATTGCAGAATGTGTAACTTTATAAGTTTTATATATTAATTTGTGTTAATTATTTCATAGTTTTAATTTTGGCCTTTTGGAATTCTTTTGAGTTGTTAGACGCGCTTAAAGTAATTGTACACATATATAAAACTTAAAATTTATATATCAGTTCTGCAGTATATAGCATACAAATTTTATTCAATTTCTTTATTTATTTAGCATGCGTAACTAGCAATTGAATTTTACACAAAAATTATACAATTTTGTATTACTCAAAATATATTTTGATGAAGAATGAAACAAGAACCGACCAACACAGAATTGAATGTCTATTTTAAATACCAAATTTCCTAATAATAATCATACTCCTCTACTCTAATCAACAAAAGAATACCTCTTATAAATGATCAGTATTGACAAATAATAACAATACAGTAACAGGAAAATAATGCTGTTAGTAAGATCGTTGACAAGACAGCAAGAGTTATAAAAAACGATCATCTGGGTACTTCAGTACTTGCTTAAAACCGAGCCTGACAATACTAATCCAGTAATCCGTTCTAGGTAATAATATTAACTACCAATCGTAAAATAGAAGGCTTAAGCTAATTAAGCCTTAGTACTGTAGTAGTTTCGGTATTAGGTTGGTAATTCTCTAACTCTTACATTGCAAAGGCGATGGGATATGAACTTGTAAATGGGTAGCCCAAAACTCATATATAAGCGCACACAAGTAAATTTTTTACATTAGTAATAAATAAACAGCAAGTAGTGTGATATTAGAACAATGTTGTAGTTATATGTACTGTACGTACGTACTTTTATTGCATTAAAGTTCAACTGTTTAATGTTAAGACTGCAAAAGAATCATATAATATATGCTTTTAATTTAATTGGTCAATCGTTGTATGTAGAACAATCTGGAATGAAGTCTAGAATAATCCGAATGATAATCATTGCTAAATAGAGTGTGATTATCAATTGCCAAATTCTTGAAAAATCCCTAACTGTATTAAATACATTTTGATGAGCTCTACAACTTTTGTTAGAAGCTGAAAAGAGATTTACTTAATATAAAAAAAGTTTTAGATAGAGACACTATGCATTCGCACTTATAGTAAAATTTATATATAAAAAAAAAAAATTTATTTAGGTGACTGGTGGATTATCTATTAAATATATTTCTGTTAATTTTAGATTTACAGGCTTGAAATTTAGCTTGTTATGATGGAAATGATAAGTTTATAAATTTTTCTAAGTTTGAAAAGTATGTTTAGATAGCCATTTTAAAGTTATTAAGAGAAAAGTAAGAAAAAAGGCCAAATTGTAGCAAAACTAAAGTTAACTTGGTAGAAAATAAAATTATAAAGTATTTTAAAATAATTAAGCTGGGAGAAATTTGTATACGAGTGATAGATGGAAAAAGGTTTATATCTAAATCTAATATAATCTTCCTAAACTGATATGCATAGTAGCCGGCTTTTGTATTAGTTTTAACAAGTTATCAGTTTTGAGATATTAATAGTTTACTAGATATATAGCTGTAAATAAATATAATTGGCTAAATTTATTTCTTATCTTTAATATATTATACAAAATCTTATTTGAGCCAATTAAATCAATTTATTTACAAGTCAAATCTGATATTTTATAAGTATTTAATTTTTTTAAAATTAGTTATTAGGTTTAACAAGTTATCAGGTTTGACTTAAGAAACAGACATAATTTTGTATTAATTATCACAAATTATTAGTTTTGACAGGATTAATTTTGTGAGATTCAACTATACTATGAAAAATTTAAATTATTAGATTATAGAATTAAATATAAAGATTAGATAAAATCTAAATAGTGCCCCAGGTGGATAGTTGATTCTAGTAAAAAAAAACTTATGCTCTTTTAGTAGTTCCAAGTATTTTTTCTTTCTCTTACATCCTGTTGATTTTACCAAAAATTTTAGCAAAAAGTAAGCATTTCAGCTTACCCTCTCCAAAAGATCAGCATTGTTTACACTTACCTAATTCAGACAAACTTAGTAGAATGCAACTACGTATTTGTTTTGTTTATCATTATAATGCTATAGTACAGAGATGAAATTGATAACCCTGTTTAGAAGATTCTCAACCCTGGTGATGTGTCCAGAATGATTCCTATATTAAAGCGAAGCTTTATAGCTGAGATATATTAATTAGTTGCAATTACTATATAATTTTTACCTTTATACCTGGCATGAGTTATAATAGGTATTGTTTTTCTTTCTGTTTCTTTTGTTTGTTTTTTTTAAGATGTTCATCAGAACTCCTATGTCTTTTTTTTTACTCTTTTTATCTTCATCCTATTATGATAAAACTATATTTAAAACCTCTTTTTTTTCGGTTAAATATTTTTTATTTTTTTTTTATTTTTCTCTTTCTTTTTCTAAATAGTTTTGTTTTCTTTCGTAGATATAGCATATTTTTTTCTTCCCTTATAAAAAAGTAAGAAATAAACTATTTAGATAAAAAAAGTTTAGAAAGAAGGATAGGTAGTCTTGATGAGCTGGTGAAACCTTTCAGTAAAAATCTATTTTTTTCAAGTGCAGAAAAAAATATTTTGGAGAAGAATCTGCCTATAGCAGGTCACACATGGGTAATTTGAACTCTGGTTACAAAGAGCCAGGTGAGCTAATACTTGTAATTTAGGTGGCGTTAGGGTTTATAATCTTTGAAAATTTTAATATTTCATAGTATAATATTATAAAGCCTAATAAAGTAGAGGCAAGACTGCTAAATTGTTAAAAAAATATATATATATATAAAATTTTGAATAATGATGATTATAACTTATATGTAATATGGTTTAAATGGGTCCAAATTAATAAAGAATGTTTGTATGTGTGTAATAACATACAGCGATGTTTACTTTAAAATTTTAAATAAAATTTTGATTAAATTTCTTCGATTTCGCTGTTGTCTAATTTTTTTATAAGATTAATGATTTTGATTGGCTGGTTAGTATGTGACAATCATTCAACATTCCTGTAACTATTTTCTATATTTGGGATTAGCTCGACAAAGCAAAACAAGAAAAAAAAATAGAAAACGTAAAAAATAGAAAAAACAGCAGTCTAAACCAACCTTTAAAAAGGCAATTTTACATATATAAACAACTTCTAACCCTAACCTCACCCAAACCTAACCCAAACCTAACCTTAACCTTAAAGTTAATCAAACAAATTATTAAGAAATATGAATTCTCTCCGCTTTAGACATCCCCCAAATTGGGGTTTACTGGCAGAATTACAAGGATTTTTGGAATTTCCAGAATTTTGTGAATTAGGAAAAATCGGTGAATTTTTAAAATTATGCGAATTCCAATAATTACAGCAATAAGGGTAAATCTGGGAAATGGCGAATTCTGCATGTAAAAATAGATAGTGAGTTAATTATAAGTAAAGGCCTGTTGGCCGTTTGGGAAGAATAAGACCTGATTTACTTAATAATAAAGTATCTAACTCTATTAATATAAACTACATTATAAACCACATTCGTTTATTAACCACTCATCCAAATCTAATTCGACCCTACGTAACCCAACTTTGGTTACACAAACCTCCTTTCGACCTAGCGACAGACGCACTGTATTTCGGGTCTCTCACTGGTATCTTACTCTTGGCACTATTTGGACTAAGAGTAAAATACTAGGATGTCCCGGTATGTTAATGTTATGTTACCATTATCGATCTACCTCCCAATATCTAACTCATATCCTACCAATATGCTACTGATATGCTACAGTTATTTGGCGGATCTATAGTAGAATAATGGGTACATATCGGGAGATTTGTCTCTCGATATGTACCTGTTATTCATTGATTTAGCCTGTGTTATTTCGTGATAATGTAGTAAATCCATTTCTACTTATTTTTGGCCTGAATTGTCTGTACTGGCCTGATTCTAATTCTGAGAGCAGATAAATTTTTTTTTTAGTTTCAAACTGGTTATAAGACTAACTATAGTCTACTTGTCCAGTCTAGACCAGACCACATATAAGAATCTCTATGACATAAGTTGTCTTGTATGTAAATGTAAGGGGCCTCAAACTCAGATAACTGACAACATAAGTAAATATTTTGTATACATTAGACAATATAATTAGAATTCTATAATTATTTACAATATTCTTCTTTGTGGTTCCGAATTATTTCATATATCCATGTTTCTAAGCAAATAAGAAACCAAATTATGTAAAACAAGTCTTAAACAATAATATATCATGATATGCTGAGTTTGAATATTGAGCATAACATCTGGTTTGCTTATTATTTGTACTGTTTTTTTAAATTAATAAGCCTTAGGTCCTATCTAGCAAAATGTTTAAGTGGCTATGTTACAATAGCTATTAATAGCAATTTAACTAAGCCAATTTAAACATTGCATGATAAATGATATTCTAAGCCAATCCTTATTATTTAGCAAAGTTGGGTGCGCTAGAATATTAGTAGTATTGCTTTCGACATTTTGCAGATTTGTCTGAAGGTGAAGTACTTACATACGTAAGGGGTAAAATTAATTGACATCTAATATATCATAACACATAAATAAAAGGCACACCCATAGTTTTATAGGTTTAAATCACGTACAAAGTAAGAAACTTTTTTCAAAAATAACTGATGAAGGTGAACTTTTGCAAACATCAATGTCCAAAGTTGAAGAAACTATTGAGATCGAACCTGAACCAACTAAACCACATAATAGCCAAGCTTATGATATCGCCAGATAGCAAATACGTAGTGACGTGGAGTAAAGAAGATAGATCAGTTTGTGGATGGATATTTGATGACAATCAACCCGCAAAGCAATCCATGGACCAATTATTAGAAAAATCAGAAATCAAATCAAACCAATTCAATTCAATAAACGTTGAAGAATTTTGCAAGGAGTTTTGCTCAGATTTAAGTGCAGTTTCGAAGTTATATGCAGTTTCAGATAATAAATTTGTCACAATATCAGATACAATTGCTACCACAATAAAATCAAGATATGTACAGCACAAAAGAATTGGTTAGTAACAAATAAAATAGTCGATAATATTTGCAATACTTAAAGTAATTCTTAAAATTTTTTTTTCTTTTTAGAAGTCATAGATCTTGTAAATAAGAAGAAAATAGAATTAAGTTTATATCAATATAGGGATTGGTCAATGGAAGAATATAGATTTTATACTAGTAAAGACAATAATGAATACTTTTTAATAGTGGCGCATGATTATGAATGTCAATATATTTTTATGTTCTCATGCAATAAGTCACAAAGCTGGAAGATAAATAAATCAATTTCTTGTGGTGCAATTAAAGACATTAAAAAATGTCATATAGAAGGAGAAAAGATCATGCTTATTGATAATTGTCGATCATTAACACAGTGGAATTTAAATACATTATTATTCGAAAATCAATATCAATTAGGATGGGCAACTCATTATGCGCATGAAAGTTTTTTCATTTTTAATAAGAATTCTACATTACTTGCAGTATATCTGTATTATTATCTAGCAGGATTTGTTTATGTTTATTTGACTGAAAATTCGCTGCTTTTATCGCAATGTAAGTTAATTCTATAATTTATTATTATAATAGGTGAACTTAAAAAGGAGTTACAGCATTTAGAATTCATTTCATCAGATAAAGAAGAAAGATTGCTTTTATTTTTTGATAATGATAATTTTGAAATAAGAGATCCTTACGATCTTGAACATGTTATCTCTGATAAGACTATTTTAGATCTTCTTGATAATCTATTTAATAAAGAAACTTTAAAGGAAGAAAAAACTTTGAAGAAAGAAGAATACACTTCAATGATCGATAATAAAATATATTACACATCAGGAGGTTATTTATAAGTTCAAGAGGTTTTTAAAAACAATAGATCAAATATTTATGAGAAACATTGAAAGATTATAATAAAACAAGAGTTCTATCTAGCAAACTTCAAATAAAAAAATTCTGGAAACATTTATAAAAGTTCATACAACCAATTTACTTTTACAATATGATATAACCAATTCACCATATGAAGGATCATTATTAAAGTGGGAGGTAAATCGTGCTAAAAAAGTAATAAAAGCGTCTTTGAAGTTTGATTTGGACACAAATGTAAAGGCGTTATTGAAGGTTGATTCAGACACAAATGTAAAGGCTGTTTTGAAGTCTGATTTGAATACAAATGATTGGAAACTTGTAAATAGTGTAAAATTGAAAGACAAGCTGTATAAAAAAAAAAGACGAAATATGGGGTGGCATTAAAATAGATATTTATAATTGTCATTTATTGTATAATGAGGACTTGGCAATGATAACATCTGCAGGCTTATTTATATAGTCAATTTGGCCGAAACAAAAAAAAGAAAAAAAAGAAAAAATTAGATTATGATACTACATAAGTCATGAGCATGAATATATGGAGAAATCGGATTTTAAAAATTTATTAGATAAGATAAAAAAGTATAAAAAAGATTCATTGCCAGCACCAGATTTTGAATTTTTTATTAATAATAGCAAAGAACAACACACAGAAGATGAGAGATACCTTTTTAAAGAATTATTAGATGATTATATTGAATATAAAATATTAACTAAATTATATAGACAAGAACTTTTAATGTGTTTCTTAAATCTAAAAATTATTTACGTTTAGAGAGATTATGCAGTAAAATATATAAAGAACCAGAAAATAATAACATTCTGGTAAAGATTCAGTTATTAGATATTTTTATCTCATTATTTACAGAATTAATGCAATTTCCTCAATTGTTAAAAGAATTTTTATCATATACTTTATTTATTAATTCAATTGATGTTCCTGATGGGATTAAATTTAACAAATTTCTTTTCAGAACCATATCTTCAAAGTCATATAAAATACTTATAACCTTACTTTACTAGCAATGTTGAGGAGAATATTAAACAGTCTTTTTACTTTATTAGAGAAAAGATTGAAAATGCTCCTTTCTCTCTTTCTTATAATATAAGAAAAAAAAACTAGAAAAAAAATTTTCTAAATATTTTCAACATTTAGAAAAAATATTTTATAAAGATTCTCAAACTATAATTTTAATTTTTCCATTACCAAAGTTTAGCTCTTATAGAAGTGATGATATTTCGTGGAAAGAGCTAATTAGAGAGTTAATTTTGCCTAAACCTAGCACTTTTTCTAAGCATGAATTTCCTGAAATTTATAAATATTGACAAGGTGAAGCACTTCTTAATTTCAAGTAGAACACCTATGGAAAATATTATTTTTTAGCTATTTTTATTTTTTATTGTATTTTTATGCTCTGCTTCTTGATAGTTACATCAATGAAAGAGTTATCTAATGATACACAAAATATTCTATTTACTGCAGCTATTTTCTTGGGGTTTTGCATCTAATTTTTGAAATACGGCAATTTATTTATTCTCCTCTATTGTGGATTACTAATATTTGAAATTATTTTGGTATTTAGTTTTTTAATTATTTAAATTATAAAATTGGAAATGTTCTTATCTAATTACTAATATTTAATATGTTCTTAAGACATAGGTGCAATACTATTTCCTATAATAACCTCTTTTGATTGGTTATATTCCTCTACAACACCTATTTGGGCTATTACATTTTCTATATTATTACTTAAGCTTAAATTTTCGTGCTATTGAATTTGGTGGCACTTATTGGGCAATGATTATTGGAGTTATACATAACTCTTTATCTTTTTTTGTAATAATAGACCTTCTTTTGCACATTCTTTATTTGTTTTATTAAGGCCAATGACTGATACTTCAAATAATTCGGAAGAATTAAGTACAAATATGTTTACAAATTTAGATACTGCATATTTGGCTGTGTATATGATGTTAACAGGTATTCTTTAATTATACTCTTTTGATAATAATTTTACTTATTTTTGATTATATAAGTATTTACTATAAACTATTATAGGCGATTCGTCCTATGTGTCTAACTGGTTATTGACTGAAAATCCGACATTAACACTTTTGTTAGTCCTTTTTTCATTCTTTACAACCATCTATTTGATGAACTTGTTTATTGGACTGTTGTCTAACTTTATTAGCGAAGCAAATAAAAAGGAGTTATTTTTGCATCAAAGAGCAAAGGTACTATACTATAGTATTTTATTAAAATTTTAGCATTATAACTTTATTTTAAAATAATAATAATTTTTATATTATTTAAATAGATTTTATAAGAAATAGAATTATTTTATATACTACCACATTAACGTAGAAAAAATAATTGGTTTCCTAAAGTCATGTAAAAATTAATTTACTTTAAGATCTTTGTTTATTAGTTTTTACAAAATTTTAACATTTATTAATATTTAAAGATTTTACAGATTTAGTCTTGATAAATTTTATGAAGTAGCCTATAAAGTGAATACTAATAAATGGGATGGTGCTATTGAAATGCCATCTCTTCCTAATTAATTATTAGAAGTTATAAATTTAGCTAAAGGTGAAGATGAATTATCTCAAAAATTAGAAAGCGTTAAACAAGAGATGGATTGAAAATTTGATGAAATAAAAGAAGTTATTTTAAAACTTAAATAATAAAAGGTAAAATTCAATAGCTAAAAAAAATTGATGAAAAAGATGTTAGAATACGTATCAAATTATTTATTATACGTAGTACAAATACTTTTTTTGCATAGTACGATTGTTAAATCTGTTTTTATTTAGTTCTTATTAATACATTAAGTAATTTTATCTCACATAACATTAATAATTAATGAGATAATTTAATTTGAAAATTTTGATTTTTGAGATAATAAATTAAATCAACCATGGCCTTATAACATAGACACTAATTGCATTTTTTTAAACCCACGAATCTAATATCACTCCAAACATCAGTAACTTTTCATGCTTGAAGTAAGAGTTACCATTATTTTATTAGAAATATTATAGCCATGATTTGTGAATTTGAAAAGTAATTATGAGTTTTATCTATCGTTATGTACTGTTATCATGTAAAAATAATTCTTGCTTTTCAATATAATTCTTTAACACAGATTCGAGAAAAATCTCGAAGCTTATAATCCTGACAAATAACCTTGAAATCTCTAGTTCTGAATAGTACAAATCATAACAAATTTTAAAATCTTGATAGTTCAATTAAAATCTTGAGTTTTAAAAAATACAAATTCTAAAATATTATTAATATCTATATTCTTGTATGATTTTGAAGGTTTGGGATTTTGTACTAGGATTCTGGTATTTTAGAATTTATCTGTCAGGATTATGTATCATCGGGATTATGAACTTTATGATTTTGCGTGGCACCTCCACCGAGCATTAAACGTTTTTCTGCAATTAAAGAAGGTAATATCCACGGTATAAATAATAATAATATTGATGATAAAGGTTTATTAATTTTTCCCAACTTCCTATTGGATGAGGCCAATTATATCACTGATCAGCTTTCTATTAAAGAATAAATTATTTCTCAATTATTATAACGATTATATATTAATTAAACTTTTTTTTTTAGTAAATAATTTTGTATGAATTATTAAATAAAATTTTTGCTTAAATTACTAAAAAAATTTACTGTATTATGTAAAATTTTAATAAACATATCTACTTTAAGTCATAATGCTATATGAAAATCCCAAACCAAAATAAGTAATAATTGACTAGAATTGAGAGAAGCAAGGTGAAAGCCTTTCAAGCCTTTATTGAATTTTAGGAATGTCTGGCTCTCGCTTCATTTAACCCAAATTTTAGCTTCAAAATAACCAGAGTTAAACCTGTTTGTATACAAAATCTTGGTTTAAAATATGGTAGCTGACTTTTAGTGAGAAAGAATAGTTTATCGGTTGAAAATAAGAATTTCTCTATATTCATCGTATTGTAGGAATCCGACCAACTCACCGACAATCATTTCATAGATACAAAATTTCACCAACAATCACTTTGTAGACAACACATTTCACTGACAATTATTCACCAACAAGTTTATTTTACCGACAGTTTATTTCATCGAAGCTCATTTTATAGACAAAGTAATTTTAGTCAATATTATTAGGATTAGGTTAGAATTAAAGTTAAAGTTAGTGTAATTTACAAAAAAAAACTTGTCGGTGAAATGAGCTTCGGTGAAATAAACTGTTGGTAAAATGAACATAATTGTCGGTAAGATGTGGTATCTACGAAGTGATTGTTGGTGAAATAATACGGACTTCAATTGGACCCATTAAATATACATAGGAAGAAAAATTAGGAACTTGTTTTGTATACAGTTTACCACAAGCCATAATAAATCTTTGAAATAAGGAATTTGCAACTGACCTTACGTTTATAGGTGTATCAAGAGTTCGTACTCTTGCTGACCTTTGCTAGATTACAGAAATT
>CAJVPY010004713.1:0-12279 GCA_910591965.1 Dentiscutata erythropus | reverse complement strand
TTTTTTTTTTTACAAATTGATGTTTAAATATTCACGAAAATAAAGACTAAAGACATAACAATTGTCATATGCTATCATGCTTAAATCCACACATAAGGGTCAGGAGCTCAATACAACATTTATTGTTTATTAAATTAGTTAAAGAGACATAATTGTGTTATATGCTATCACACTGAAAAAAACTAAACCTAATACAACAGTATTAATATATTTATTATGATCACCAACTTTACAATTGTGCATTATAAAAAGCAGAACCCAATACAATATTGATACTTATTATGATCACTGACTCTTCTAAAAATGTCATAATTGTGCACTACAAAAAACAAAAGCATATTGAATTTAATATAAGCATTTAACACCATTAAGTTAATGATAAAAATGCAATATTCGTAGTCCTGAATAGTGCTTGAATCCGGATTACAAAATCCGGATGTATCCGGATTACAAAATCCGGATGTATCCGGATATAAAAAGGATAACAGATATTATTTTTGATAAGAGGATAATAAATCCAGATTTTTATTTTGTATTTATAAATCCGATTTTTTATCTGGATATTATATGTCAATCGTTATTAGCCAATCAGAGAACTTCAACATGACTTTGATTTTGAATCGTTGTTTTTTTAAGTAATTTCATCTATTATTTTGCAAAGGTAATAATATAATAATCGAAAAAAATAATATTAAAGCGTAGTAAAAACTGTTTTTATACTATAGTTTCTATAGTACCTCTATTTAATATACATATATAACTAAATTATTATAAGTTCCATAGTCTAAATACGTGTTTTACTTCTAATTGAAATCCACCTAATTCAAACCCAGTTGCCATAATTCAGAATAGAGCTATCTGATTAAGTTACCTGGCTTAAGAATATATAATTAATTAATATATTAATTCTAACTTAATCTTATTTCATAAGCCGGTCAACCTGCTTAAGGATTCTAGAATGGGATAACCTGCTTCTAGATTCTAATTCAGGGTACGAATCTAATTTTTAATTGATTATATTTTAACAAGGATTGGGTGACATAAATTCGCCATAATGATATATTATAACTGGATATAAACCGGATTAAAAACCAGATAATTTATTAATATCCATTTACAAATCCAGATTAAGAGAATTAAAACAGGATATCTATCCGGATATCCAGTTAGATATCCAGATCCAAACACTAGTCCTGAAAATAAACTACGTTGTAGACAAACCCTAAATTTATGAATAAAAATACTTTAGTACCTCTAAAATAAAAATCAACAAACCCATTGGATGCTTCAATAAAAATGTCCAATAAATGCGAGGATAATTACGTCCGATTGTTCATAACCTTCAATGAATGAAGAATAATAACTGATATGTGCCTCTGATATAGTAACGTAATGGACAAGTAGAGGTAAGAATGTTGACAATTGTATGAAAGTATTTCAACCCAGAATCTTTAAATATGGAGATGCGATTGAGATAAATTATCCGATATTAAAAAATCAGAGGATTTGGTTCTATATATTTAGTGACTCTGTTGGATGCTATACGAAAAGTTGATAGCACTCCAAAAGTCAAAAGTGATTAGTTTTTTAAAAAAAAATTTCATTACTTTACTCAATCTGGAAAGACTATTTTTTGACTTCAAAAAGTGGATCTTTGTTGGATTCAACAGAATCCAAAAGTAACAGAATCTTTGCATAGAAAACACCCCCTTTCGAGAAGCAGGAACAAAAACTTACCTACAGTAAATTAAGACAGTTTACTGTTTAAAGTTAAAATAAGCAGTTATTTATCAGTATGCTTTTGTTGTAAGTGTATAAAAAAAAATTAGTTACCCATACTGTTGTTTCTCCAACTTATGCTTTACTATAAAGTAGTTCAAAATTCTATTTTAAGCCGGGTCAAAAATTCAAAATATGCCATTATTGAATCAAAAGATATTAGTTTTTTTTAAAAAAAATTCACTACTTAACTCAATCTGGAAAGACTATTTTTTGACTTCGAAGAGTGGATCTTTGTTTGACTTAATGGATTTCAAAAGTAACGGAATCTTTGCATAAAAAACACCCCCTTTCGAGACCACAATAACAAAGGCAGTTTACTGTTTAAAAGTCAAAGTGTATAAAAAAAAAAATTAGTTAGAGTCGCAGAACATAAACAGCTGCCAAAAATAAAAAGCACTATCGCTACGTATAAGCTAGTTGTAATTCTGTAATTGTTTAATATAACAATTACATAAATCGGGAATCGATCGTCGATCTAAGTTCTTAACTAATCGAGTATTCGAGTATTCGAGTATTCGTCAAAAAAAATTTTTTTTTGTAGATCCTGCTATTCTCAACCATTTCGAAAACAGCGGTAAAAGGGCAGCTAATTGAGTGAAGTTTTTAATGAATTTCTAGTAGTAGGACGCCAGTCCTAAAAATTCTCTTAATTGTTTTAAATTTTTAGGGATGGGAAATTTTTTTATGGCTTCAACCTTTTGAGGATTGGTGGCTATACCTTTTCTACTTACAGTATGGCCCAAAAATTTTATTTGATGCCGCCCAAAATAACATTTAGATGACTTTAATTTTAAGCCAGCCTGTTTTAATTGATCAAAAATGAGTCTTAAATGATATAAGTGTTTGTCAAAGGTTTTAGAATATATGTTTATATTATCTAGGTAAACAATAATACATTCTTCAATTAAATCTTGGAATAAATAGTCCATTAGCCATTGGAAAGTAGCCGGAGCGTTTGTTAGCCCAAAGAGCATAACGTTAAATATATAAACTCCAAAAGGAGTGGTAAAAGCGGTTTTAATTTTATCTGCTTCTTCTGTCTCGACTTGCCAGTACCCACTGGCAAGGTTGAGGGAACTGTACTACGAGGACCCACTTAACGCATCGAGGAGGTCTTAGATTCAAGGTAAGAGTAATTATCCCTTTGGGTTACAGAATTTAATTTCCTATAATCTATGCAAAATCGTGTTTGACCGTTTTTTTTCAGCACTAAAACAACAGGGGATGTCCAAGGACTTTATCAGGGACATATTATATCTTCTTTAATCATTAGGCCGATTTCTTCTTTAATGATTTTTTTTTCTGCAGGAGAGTAACAGTATGGGTTCTTTTTAGTAAGTAGGGCACTACCGGTATTAATGTAATGGTTGACAATGTTAGTTCACCCTGTCTTTTCACCTTCTCAGGCAAATAGACTTGAATTTCATTCTAAAAAACTATATAACTATAGGTACTAATCTAGATCAAGTTCTTCTATTTGATAAGTGTTCTTTTTGTTTAATTCTTCTCTATAGTAGTAATCGAACAAATCTCTAATCTCTGTTTCTTCCTTTTCAATAGTTCTCTTGGAAATATAATTTCGACTATCAAATCTAATAGGACTTTCTTGCAGGTATGCATTACTAGCGAGATCGTACAAACATTGCACTATAGTGAGTTTGTTTTTTTCTTTGTTCAGTTTAAGCCATCTTCTGGCTTTGTTGATAATATTATTGGCATCTGAATCGTTTTCTGTAAACTTCTATTCGGAAGTTTTATTTTTCTATGCTAAACTATACCACTTGAAATTTGAATCACTTGATTCGTCAGATTCTTCTTCAAGAAATATTACCGGAGGAACCCCACTAGGAACACTAATAAAAGGGAACACTATTTTATTCTTATTAGTAATTTGAAAAGTATTCGTAGAGTAAAACAGGGATGGTAAATGACCTGGTTATTTGATTATTTTCTAAATAACCTCAAATGACCTCTAAATAACCATTATTTTATGTCATTTAGATTTTAATCATTTGCAAATGACCTTATAGCCAAATAACATAGGTCATTTACAAATAACCAAGGTCATTATGATCATGAGTTATTCTGTATAGGCAAAAATAACATTTAATGATTCATGCAACATTATGATGACATAATTAGTTAACAATTAGCCTTATTAATTAAAATCAGATGAAGATAAATGCATGTTTATTTAATATGTGCATAATATCAAATGATGCATAAAATGTATATATATATAAAGGGTATAAAGAATTGCAATAAATAAGAAATTGATTCTTTTACCCAATACAAATATAAAGTGCGTATGTGAGGTTAAATAATAATAAGATGTGTGGGAAGTTTCTTGAAGGCTTATATGAGAATAAACAAGAAGTGGTAAATCATGCAAAAATGTGAGTATTAATATTAATAAATTTTATAAATGTACTAATTAAAAAAGAGTAATACAATTATTTTATTAATGCAATAGTATAAAACCTCAAGAATGAATCAGAATTTAATATAAAGAAATACATTTATAATAATATTAGAATTTCTGTAAAACAGTGCAATCAGGTTTTTTATATAGATGTAAGCATAAGCTCAAGAAAATTTTATAATAGCGATAGTATGAGTTGCTAAAGAATTAAATTAGTAATACAAAAAAAAAAAAAAAAAAAGAAACATTACCTAACAGTAATAGACAGCTAATAGATACTTGTTCGATAAAGCATTGCAAACAAAGAAATAGCTATTATTATTACATCTCTAATTTTAGTATATAAAGAACAGATTTTGCACTACTTATACTTATATTTATACATTACCTTAAACTTTATTATGGCCAAAAAAAAACACAATTTTCAAGAATTTTTTTATTTGGGTACTCCCAATAACCCAAAAGCAAACAAAAAGGCAGTTTGCCTTTCATGTGTGTAAAAGCATACTTTATCAGTTGTTATTACAAATCCTGAATGCCATGTGTCTAATAAGGTGAAACTGTGTTGAAATCATCTTCGAAATTGTGAAAATTTTCATGCAGAATATAATGAGAGTGAAGCTACAGAAATTGTTGCATGATCAGTTCCAGAAGACCCTAAAAAAAAAGGTAAAAAAGGTAATTATATTAAATCTATATATTTAAATAATTGTTTATTATAAATAATATGTATTTTAATAAAATTACAGATGTTGAAAGCAATTCTGGGCCTGAAAATGAGACTTTCGAGATATCAGTAACTGCTAACAAATCTAATTTGAGTATCAAAAAGCAGTTAATACTTTCCAATTTAATCTCATGTCCACTATCTGATAATGATAAAGTACATTTTGAAAACCTGGTATTATGCATGATTGTATCAAATAGTTTACCATTTACTTTCATAGAAAATCAGGAAACTCAAGATATTTTTAAGTTTATTATGCGAAGTTTAAAACTTCCTAATCGTCGTGCAGTAAGTAATCAGATTCTCCCAAAAATTTCTATAAACATAAATAAAGAAATCTTATAGTATGCATGCGAAGATAAAATTGGAGTAACAGCAGCCTTTGATGGCTGCACAAACATAAATCATGAACACCTTTTTGGTGTAGTTTTGATTACTTCAAAAGGTAAACCTTTGATTTGAAATGCGTGAGATATTAGTGATCAACGATCAAAAACAGAAAATACAAAATTTCATATTAAAAGCATAATGGATAATGCCGAAGAAAGTAATATAAAGATAAATTGTTATGTATCTGACTCAGCTAGTGAGTTTGCAGCTGCAAGGTAAGCTTAAATATTTACTATATATTTTAAATATTATAATAACTTAATTTAATTTATAGACGCCAATTAAGTATTGAATATCCGGATAAAATTTTTATGCTTTGTATGGCACATCAACTTAACTTAGTTATTGGCGATGTTTTTAAAGAATCTAATGAATATAAGAAAATGTTAAAAAATGCAATACACATTGTAAGTTTTTTTCACTCATCTACATATTTTACTGGATTATTGCGAAATGAGCAAATGTCATGCTATAAACAAACTATTTTTCTTGTTACCCCAGCTAAAACAAGGTGGAATAGTTTTTATTTTTGCTTTTATTCAATCTCAAAAACTGAGGCTGCACTTAAAGTAAGTAATTAATAAATACACTAGTTAATAGTTTTATAAAATCTTAACTAGTAGTAAAATTAAAATTCCTATTATTAAACATTGGCTACAAAACTTTTACCTGTAAGAATCGGAACAACTAGTATTTCACGAAGTGGACTTTCACGACAAAGATTTATAGCCGAAGATACTAATACAAGCAAGGTACTTCCACATGATGTTATTTTAATTTTACAAAATTCTAATTTTTGAAATCAACTTTATGAGCTTCAAGATTTATTATTTTCTTTGTGTGGTGTGCTAAATAAACTTCAAAAAGATGTCGCAAGACTACATGATGTTGTACACTGTTTCGGATGGCTAATCAAAATCTTTGCAAATCATAAAAATGAAAGTTTTTCTGAGTATATAGTAGCATGCATAGAAAATTGGTGGGCACAGTGGGAGCGACCCTTACTTTTGCTAGCATTTATTTTATATCTGAAATATCGGCTTACAAAATTTTCTCCTATACTCACTTTGTGTGATAGTTAATTATTATTTTTATATATGGTTTGGAAAAATGCCAACATGTATTTTACGTGAATTTTTGGCATATCAATGGGAAGAATTTCTATTTAATAAAGATGCATATAATCAATTAGATGAAAATATTATTAATTTTTGGGATATGTCAAAAGGTTTAGCACCGGAATTATCTCAATTGCATTACACCTATTTGGTATATGTATTAATTCAGCTTCAGTGGAATGCTTATAGTCAACTATGGGATATTTACATACAAAGTCTTGAAACCATTTACCAGTAATTTTTTTTTTTTTTTTTACATATTAAATTTATCTTAATTTAATTTTTATATTACTATTTAGTATGATAAAGTGCTAGCAATGAGTTAATTGTGTAGTGAAATTTTAAGCAAAAGAAAATGTACAGAAATTCAAAAGGCTGAACAACAGTGCAAGTAAATTAATATTGTAACACCTATTCAACCTTATTATACTTATAATAATAGAGAAAATGAGATGCAAGAATCAGAATCTTCATCTTCTGAGAGTGATAGTGAAATTGATCTATCAATATCTGATAGCATGTTAGTTAAACCAAATAAAGCTCTTGAAATAGCCGATGAAGACATGGTTGAAGAAGAAGAAGATTGGTCACACATTATTGAGAATTGGATTGGCATGTTAGATGTTGAGAATCGTCTAAACAATGGGGAAACTATAAATAATGATGAACTTGAATTTGAATTTGAAATTAATGGACATATTACGCATCCAGCAGAGGACCCGTCATCAAAATGGAGTTTAACAAAATTATTTGGTGATTCATTGGAAGCACCTATTTCATTTATTTTTTAATAATTTTTAATATTTAGTCTAAATTCATATTAAATTTTTTTTTTTATCTGCTTAAAGTAACGTTGATTAGTCACCCTAAAAAAAAATTTTTTTGTGTTAAGCTTTATGTTGAAATAATTTTTTCATTTTAAATAACAGAAAGTTATAAATTATAAATTAGCAGGAAATAATAAAGTACTTGAGTTATTGGTTGTAACTTATCTTTGTGTAAAGAAGGCCCGTTCATTTTTGTGAATTGCTATAAGATTTTGGGAAAATTATTTGATTTGCAATTATTGTTATACTTTTCAAAATAATCCCGTTAAAATCTTTAAATCTGATAAGTTCTCATTACTGATACTAATCATATTTTGTTTTAAGAGGTTAAGTATTAAAAACAATACATAATAATTAAATTCAGAAATATACATAAAGTAAACTAGATATATGGGAACTCTTTCTGATGATCACTTAAACCATATTTTCTGAAAAAGATTTTACCGCAAGAAAAGACCTTACAAGCTGGCACTTGATCTAAAAACCTAGACAGTAAGACAGTACCTGTTGTTTAGAAGTAGTTCTCATATGCTACTTGCCAACAGGCTTAGAGTTTATCACTCACTGCATAGTTCCAGCACTTGTTGTTTAGAGGTAGTTCTCATACACTATCTGCCAACAAGCCTAGAGTTTATCACTTACCAAAAAAAAGGTTGAGCAGGTGTTGGGCAGTGGGTCTTGACTGCAGAAAAGAAAACTTACACTTCTTAAATTGGTTTGAAGTTCAAGTGGTCCCTTTTTACCTCTCATGGGATTTGGCTTATCCCTCCAAAAGATCTGCATTGTTTACTTACCAAATCCAGATAGACTAGTAGATAGCAACCACGTGTTTGGAGACGAATATGTTATACGGACCCTGGAATAAGTCCCAGTTAAAAAAGAAATTCCTGGTAGCGGCACCAAGTGGCTTGAGATATGAGTACCCAAGTAATAGCGCCTTTACAGAAATGTCACGTCCTTGTCGTCGTTAGCGCCGTATATGGAGAGTCAGATCCTAGTACTATGGCAGCACTTGGTTTGAGATACAGTCTAGATTATTAAAAAGATTCGGAATTGAGTCAGGGGGAATTTTAAGGTTAAGCTTAGACTTACAACAGAGATATACAGATATTGCATTTGGTATATAATTTTTAAATCACCTGGCATGGGTTATAATAGTGTATTCAGATCGCTTAATTTTGTCTTTTTTCTGCTTGTTTCATCTATTTTCATTTATATTAGAATTGGTTTAGGTTCCTTTTTCCTTTTTTTCTATTTGTTTCATTTTTTCTTTTTGTAAATTGGCATATATGTTTGCGCTATGCAGAAGTAGGAGAAAATATATTCTGCTCGAACATTGGTGGAATAAGTCTAGAAGGAAGGTAAAATATAATCGGTTCGAACTTAGGTAGCTGAGTACCATGCTATAGCAGGTTTTTAAATACGGGTAGCACCATATATGGAGCTTGTTGGCAAATATCAGTGCGATAACTATACTTGGGCACTTTCATAACAGCTAGGTAGTTGCCTAATATATATAATTAGATAGTTAATTTTGTAAATTACAAAAACTCTAATAAATTAGTGTAAGGTTATCAAAAAAAAAAAAAATAAAGTAAACTAGATAATAATAATAATCTACAATTGATTAGACTATTATAGCTTATGCTATAACTAACTACTTAAGCTATTAATTAAAATTCTACTGCATCCTCTAATATCGACTCATTAATATGCACTTAGAGCTAAATAGCAATAGTATTATTTCAAATGCTTAAGATCTACCAATCAAATTTTATTAATTTTAAATGACTCTAAAGGTCATTTGACCTTTTGAAATGACACATGACTAGTCATTAGTCATTTGAGTTATTTGGGTTATTTCAGGTCACTTATTATCCCTGGAGTAAAAGGATTGAGTTTGATTTTTAGAATTATTATCAAATGATAAGAACAGATTATTTTGTCTTAATAGAGAAGGTGGTGTTTTTCTATTACTTGGATTTAGTACTAGAGTATTATCACTATTTTTAATACTTTTTACTTATAAAAAGAATTTATTGTCGATAATAGTTGATGAGGTTTTCACTTTACTGCCATCTTTAGAATTGTTATCAGAAAATTTTTGTGTCTTAGAAAAAGAACTATCTATATTACTAATATTGTTACTATCTATTAATAAATTTATAGGTTGGATATTATTAGGGTTATTAATATCGTCCATTACAGAAATAAGGACTAGAGAAATAAGACGCAATTCTACGAAGCTTGAAAGTTCTGGCAATTTAGAGTTAACAGGTAATAATGATAAAGGGTTATAATTTACTTTAACTAAAGGCTCAGGGGGCCAATCTATCGGTATATTAATTTTGTATTTTTGTTTTTTTGCCATTATTAGAATATTCTTGAATTCAGTCGACTCAGACAAATTGGATAAGTATTCTTCGTTTTTCAAGCCGAGTAGTTATAGACCCTTTCTTCTAATTCTTCATCCTCATATTCGCTACTACTACTTGATTTATCTTTAGACTCTTTTTCACCTTCTTTTAGATTCTTAACTTTTGTAAAGCGACTTTCATTTAAAGAGGCTGGAGGCATTCTTTTAAATTCGACAGATACTACAATTTCTTTATCACTCCAGATAAACATTATTTCAGAAGTTGTCCAATCTATCTTAGCTTGGACCTTGGACAGCCAATTGTTTTCAATAATGGTATGGTAGGAGCTAGTATCGGTTACTACTATGTTAATAGGAATTTCTATACTGGTGACAGTAAAAGGAAAATTAGAGATTTCTCCAAGAGCATGTTTACTTTTACCATGGACATTTACCATATTAATGGTAGAGGGATGTTCAACTTTAATTCCAAGGTCATGTAGTAAATGAGAGGTAACAACACTACTGGAGAATCCACTATTTACTATAATAGGCATCTCTACTCCAAGAATAGTAACGTCACAGTATAAGGTAGTAGACTTACTAGCAGAAGTTATACTAATATTAACCTTCTGTTTTTTTTTTATTGGCGCCTTCTTTTTCTGTAGACTTCGAGTAAGTTCTGTGTGTATACCTGGAACAACTTGTAAAAGCTGACTGATAGTAATGTTAGCCGGTTTGTTATATAAATCTGTGATTATAGAATATGGCAAAACTAATGAAAAGATTTGGGGAATTTCGTCTTCCATAACTTTTCTTCTTATTTGGAAAACATGCTTGGGTTTGGCTGTGGGATCTTTTAAAGTTTTATTCACTACTTTTTCTTTATTTACATGATCTTTTTCTTTTTCTTTATCTTTTTCTTTATCTAACAATTGTTCTAATGTTTCTTCCTTTTTCGATTCTAAATCACCAATTTCCTCTCTAGGGCTTTTTTGCAGACGTGTATAACTTTCAGCATGCTTACCATCTTTTATTCTAGTAACAAGGTAAGGAGCATCCTCAGTAAAAGTGTTGAGAAAAAATGGCTGATTATTTTGTTAGTTGGTATTATCCGAATTACTCTGCTAACCAGCAGAAGCTAAATTTGCAGCCATGGCTAATAAAGCCTATAAAGCCTCTTGCTGCTGGTTTTCTGAAACATTACTCATAGTAGTAGTAGCATTATTATAATGCCCACATTAAGGATTGGATTAGAACTAATAAGTGTGGGTATGTTGGAGGTTTGTATTAGGGTAAGAGTATATGATGGGATTTGAAGTTTGTCTAGGGTTATATGATTAATTTTGAGGAGAATAATCTTAGTGAGTATTAGGTGGGTATTTGGAATATTAGTGGCATGACAATTATAACTAATATGGCCTGCTCTACCAAGACTACTCTGTTAAAGTTTCCTGAAGTAGACGTTTGTCACTCTTGTAACTGGGTTAGCATTTTATTAACAGCTTCAATTAACTTATCAATAGCCATCTCAGAAGTTGTTACTAGAGGGGTGAAGCTAGCAGATATACTTGGAATGGATTGAGAGGAATACAAGACACTAATGAAGGTAGGAATAAATAGAAGATTTTGCTTACAGGCATTTTCATAAGCCTTAGCTCGATTATATGCTGCCTGTAATATATTCGAGGTAAATAGGGCAATAACTAATACAATGTCAGGTCGCAGCCCATTCAGGAAGAGCTGGGCTTTAGCTATTTCCAGGTATGGTTGGGCCCAGTCTTTATTTGACAGAGCAATTCTTGAATTGCTGTGTGGTAGGTGTCAATATCTTCACTCATTTGCTGTTTATAAGTAGCCAATTCGGCAAACCATTTGTCTTCCAAGGTGGGGTACAGAATTGAATAATAAAATGAGATGAAAACTCATGTTTGGGTGGGCCAGGTTATTTCAAGCATTGATAGGGTTTGGTGGTTGCTATGTGGTTGCCCACCAAGTTGCCACTGCACTCTTTAGATAGGGAACAATTACTGGAATTTGGTGGTTATTAGTTACTAGGTTAGTAGCAAATGTCTTTCGACCTCATCAAGCCAAGTCATGGGTCCTGGTCCCCACTCATAAAGTCAGGATAAGTGACTAAACTTAATTCTTGATTAGGAGAATTATAATTAACCTGTGGGGCCAAAGCTGCTTGCATTTGTTGAATTAATAGCCCAATTTTAACCAATACACTAATTTAATTCAAGAAGAGATATTTTGTTTATCCCACAACTGGCACCAAATGTAATGGTTGTATTGGAAGAGCGAAGATGATTATAGACAAATAGTGCCAATTTGAGACTCCAACTATGTACAAAAATTGGGGTTTATATATATAAAAGAAATATGAATCTGCCTTTAACTAATCAATCTTTAGATCGAAGGTGAACTTAGTATAATTTATAATATAATAATAACTAAAAATATATACACAAAAGAAGAATAAATTAAAATAATTCAGAAATGGGATCAAGGGATTGGATGATTGATTGATAATAGTGTTTATAATAAATGACTTGATTGAAATATAAGACTTATCTTTTAAACCATCTAGCAGGCAAATTTGCCTGCTAAAATTATTTTTAAAAAGTTTTTTTGAGTTTTCTTAAAATTTATTT
>CAJVPY010004712.1:0-12279 GCA_910591965.1 Dentiscutata erythropus | reverse complement strand
TAATTCCGGCCTAATCTTTTTATCGTCGCTCTTAGCCAATCAAAATCGAGGATCTGCCGGTCCAAATTTGTTGCGGCTATGAAGTGATTGAACAATGCGCGGCAGATCCTTGAGGATCTTCAAAATTTTGGCTTGCACTACATAATTGTTTACTAATTTCCGGCCGGAATTGACTTTTTAATTTTTTCATTACAAAAATAAAAATTTTTAAAAACAACAATTTTCACTTAATGGGCGGCTGCGATTTCATTAGTAAAATTATGAGTAATTCCGACCTAATTTTTTGATCGTCGCTCTTAGCCAATCAAAATTGAGGATCTGCCGTGCGGCACCTAGGTTCAATAGTACGATCACACGTGCAAGTAAAATTCAAAATAATAGCTACGCTGTTTTTCCGTATGATACTAGATCACTTCTCTTATAGGGCGCTATTTCACTAGCATGTTGAATGTGTCAAGGTCGAGTTAGTTTATATCGGAATTAACGCATTTTTATTATGTAAATATTCCCGGCACAAAACTTGCTATTCCAATGGTATAAAGTAGTTAAGATGTATTAAATTTGTATTAGAATTGTTGTAATATTTACCGTGAGTTTACTGTAATACATTCTGTTATGGAATTTAGTAATATAGTAATTAAGGTTGGGTTAATTTGTATAGAATTTATACGTTTCCATCATGAGTTGTAGTAAAATGTTTTGTTACAGAATTTACTTGCTATTCCAGTGATTGCATCAAGTGATCAAAGTCGAGTGATTTCTCCTCTGGTTATTGTAAAAAATTCTGTCACAAAATCTACTCGTAATGCGGTATAATGTTTAAAGTTGAGTTAGCTCATGAAGTTATTGATCTATATTATTGGAAAATTTTAAACTGGAATATGCGATTTAAATTGAATTAGTTTGCATTAGAATTATCCTGATTTCTATGTGCTAAGATCAAGTTAGTTTGTACTGTATTAAAAATTACTATAATCTCTACTGTAAAAATTCTATAACAGAACTTACCCTCCATTCCGACAACCACACAATTCAGAGTCAAAATTATGATTAAGGTCGAGCTAGTTTGCACTGGAATTATCATGACTTCTATGCGATCAAGGTTTTGTTTGTGTCAGAATGCATCAGAATTATCTGATTTTATTCTGTTACCCAGTATTATGACAACTACAATATATGGAGAAAATTTAGTTTGCATCAAATTTCGATTTTTACACGATTAAGCTCAAGTCAGTTTGCATTGGAAATTATCATGTTTAATTTCTATTATAATTATTCATTGAACTTATCTGCCATTCCAGTGACCAAGTATGTGGTTATGGTCGAGTTAGCTTGCATCAGAATTAATCGTAAAAATTCCATTATTGAACATACTAATTCAGTATTTACAAAATGTGATCAAGATCGTTAGTTTATAAGTTACTATAATAAATTTTGGCACAGAACTTACTCTATAATACACACACACAGGGTTGCCGCTCAATTCTCTGAAAGTTACTTCTGCCCAACTTATTTCCCCGATGCAGTAATGCTGACATGCTATTTTTTCTACTCACATTTTTCGATAAGATATATATTTGGCATTATATGTTTTCAACAATTCTTTTCTTAGACAAGACATCTCTCTGACAATTGTTCCCTTGACATTAGGGTTGGCTTGATTTAGAGTTAGTGTTGGTCAAAAATATACGTCAGGGAAATAATTGTTGAAGAAATTTCTTGTCTAAAAAAAGGATTGTATAAAAATGTAATATCAAATATATGTTTTATCAAAAAATGCACTATAGATGAAATAGCATGTTGACATTACGGTGTCGGGGAAATGAATAACCTTCGGGGAATCACACCATAATAACACATCTACTAGAAAGATTTATAAAACTTGCTCGCATTCTTGAATCAAATTCAAGTTTAAATTAATAAAATGTAAATTAATGCTTACCAATTCAAATGCATAAAAGTACAGCACCCAATTCTGTCCATTGGAGAGTTTCAGACCTAAGGTTCAAGTTTCTGATTTTGAATTAAATTAGTGATGGATTTATTTCGTAATCAGTAATCTATAAATCCTATTATTTTTAGGGAGCGCCTATTACCACCATGGAAATTTACTATTTCACCATGTTTTTCACATGACCTTTAGCTATATATACATGACGAACATTGTTACAATAAATTAAGGCCAATGGTGTAAATAGTAAATTTCCATGGTGGAAATAGGCTTTCCCTATTTTTATTTGTATGGTTATTTATATAATAACAGTCACACGATTTGTCACATCTAAAATTTTATCATATGATCTTCACAAATTACACAAACTGACGAAATTGCATTTTTAAAAATTTTGCCAAAACCTTAAACCCAACACGTACTGTTTCTTAAAACAAAACTGTTACCGAGGTTTTTACGAATCAAATGGTATGAGAAATATAAAAAATGACCTTTTCCTTATAAATTACCACTTCCTTGAATATGTGCAATTATTTTGACTACTTTCGTTTGATTCTTCTCAGGTTAACAACTTATTAGCTCAAAAAATGATCTATTAGGTGCATCAGAGGTAGAGCTTTCGCCAAAATGCATGTGCGAAGGGCTGGTACATTATAACTGTAATGAAGAAAATCAAGAAAAACTGTTTTTCAGTACATAGATCACTTAATAAATTGACATTTTTGTTTTATTTTTTACTTGGGAAAAATTTTTTTATGCTATTTAAAGGTTGCTAATACTTATTATCTTATTTAGATTTATTTATCTGTATCAATATAATGATAAGTATAAAGGTTATTTATTTCTTTATTTATTTATTTCAAAAATTATTTATTAATTATTAATATTTATTTAGCATTAGCATTAGGGAGTTTTCAAGCAGTTGCCTTGACGTGGCTTGCTAGTCATTACTATCATGATTAATTTTACTGGATTCATGGCACAGAATATAAATTTTAGTCAAAGTAACTACAAAAAGATATATTTTCATATTTTTTTTACTAAGAAATTGCTTATTAGTTATTAGCTTTGATGAATAAATTAAAATTTTGATATTTATTAAAAAAATTTTGGTAGGAAATATAAAATAAAGATCATACTGTATAATTTATTTTTTAATAAAAAATTTTTTTAAAAAAAATATTCAATACAATTAACTTTACCTAAGTTAACTATAGCTTTAATCTCATATTGAAAGTAGTTTAATCCAACCTAACCTGTTCAAAAAGTTGACTTCGTATAATTCTTAAATAATCTACTGCTAAAGTTTTTTTGTCTACATTAAGGTTTTCATTGATAGTTTCATCTAAAATTTTAAAAACTATATTAGTACTGTAGTAATACCATAGTAGTAAGCATTCTTTAATTCCTTCAATTCTGATTTAATTTACTTGGTCAGTTATAACTCTGCTTGAATTTCAATAAATCTTCGTTGGTAATCTCTAAATAGTTCTGTAGTTTAGAATGTTAAATAACTTTAGTAAGTTTATTATTATACTTAAAAAAAAAAGCTTTCAAAGCAAGATAAAAGGTATATGTAAAGTAAAACAAAAGACCAACTTTAAGGGTGTGATTCTTCTCAGCTTTGGAACTTATCTTACTTTAGACTTAAAAATAAGAAAGTGCGTATTTAACTAAAGCGCTATTCATTATCTCGTGATTATGGTTTCCTTTTAGGAAACCCCTGAAAAAGCCATTTGAAGAGGGCCTACCATTGTAATTTACTATGAAAAATGGATCGATTATATGGATGTCGATCACTCATCGTATGACTGATAAGTATGATCTATATTATCAAAAAAAGATTACTTATTTTATCTTCTGATTTAGAAATTTCAAACCAAAAATTAACCCCCTACTTATTTTCAAATAAGTTAACTCTGAAACCCCCTATTCTTACGAAAATGAGGTCCAGCAATAATTGTCATCCCCACTATACCTAAATAATATACATTCCAAGAAGACAATACAGTCATCAACTGAAAAATTTGACCATTTTAGAAAGTTTCGTTTCTCATTTGAATATGTAACTATTCAGGTTAAAGTCAATGAAGGGTTCAAAATTAAAATCTTACAAAATCATCTGTAACCTTTATGATATAATTGAATTTTTTTCGTTGGGACAAAATTTCCTTTTTTCCTTTGTGTTAAGATATAATCATTAAATTAGGGAGTATAATTATAACCAGTGTTTAAAATTTGATGTTCTCAGTATTCTCAGAGAACATTTAACAATTTTTATGAACATGAATTACTGGAAAATGTTCTCTATTTGAGAACATTTAACAAAATTTTTTAATATTAAAAAATTTTGATTTTCTAATACTGAGAACATTAAAAAATTTTTGAGAACATTAAAATTTTAAAAAATGTTTTTTTGAGAACATAAAATCAATTTTGAATTTTAAACACTGATTATAACTACTGCATATATTGATTAATTTACATTCGGAGGAATGCACTTTGTTACCCGTATATGAAACTTCATATATTTTTATTACTAAATTATACATCGAATGTGCTAGAAAGAGGCATATTTCTAGTTCAAACACTTTAATTAATTAATTTTGTAATTCGTCATTCAATAAATCAAAGCTATTACTATCCCTGAATAATTGACAGGTCTCTAATTGTCTCAATTACACAATGGTTTCAACCTATTTTTGCAGACTTTATTTATCATTCCCCTTCTCCTTTTTCGATAAGAGATGTCTTGCAAGTCCATGTCAATTTGATTAAATTTTTTTTTAAGATCAGTGGATGTTTATTTGGAAATTTACTTAATATCGAATTCTTCCGCCAAACTCGATATACATAGGGCTTAATTAATAGATTTCAGAATTAATGATTCGACGTCAGATTTCCGATAAAATAAGTTACGTATTTATTTCAAAAGAAGCGACGTACAGGCCTATTTTTTTTTTTTAAGGTATATATTTATTTAAATAATCGCTTACAAGAGGTATTTATGAAAGAAGTTAATTTTATCACTAATTACGCCTATTTACCATAATTTTCTTATTAGAAATTTTAAAACAAAAATTATGATCTTTTAAATCTCACTTATTATTTTTAAATAAGTTAATTCTGAAACTCCCTAATACGGTTATTAAATTCTCGATATTAATTTGAAAGTATACTTACATAAAGGTCAAATTTGGGAATAACTCTTTAATTGATTAAATTTTTTTCATTTGTTTCTTACCTTAAAGCAATTCAATTTCGTTATGATTATGTAAGATATTTATGCTAAACTTTACTGAATATATGCCTCGATATTCATTTGATTAAGCTGTTTGTTGTTTTTCGCTAGAGCTTAATGTTAATGGAGTTTCAAAATTAAAATCAGAGAACCTTATTTTATTTTTCCGATTTATAATTCAACATAGTAAAATCCTATTTAAAAAATCCTACATTTTCGAAATGCGCCACTTATTTGTTAATTTTGAAACTCTCAATATAACATGTAGTAATTTGAACGCCAAGAACAAGGGGGCATTTGTGTTAATTTTTAATTATAAATTTTTTTTATGAATGTCTGTTTATTTCTTCCATATATTCCATTTTTTCAATTCGCACGATTAATTTTTCCGTATTTGTTTAATTCTTTAAGTTGTCACTCACCTTCCATAATTGTACCATCATAATAATGTTAATCTTACCTTAGTAGTATTGGGCATTATTATAAATTTTTGGTAGCTTATTTCATGCAAGAGCGTTTACGCTCAGCATACGCGATTGCATAAACTTGTGATCATTGCGCCTTGGGCAAATATGGAATCTGCAGCGTAAGCGTTGAGATCCCCATGATGACAATCTGTAAAATTAGAATGTATATAAGAGTGTGTCTTCATCCTTAGTTGAGGATAACATTCGCTCTCCCAAAATTCCTCTATAAATAAAGGTCACATATATTCACATTCTTTTTTATAATAAATGCCTAATAAATCATGAATATCCGAATACCATAATTTATTATCTCATTACCAATTCATGTGACCCTTCTAACGTTAACCATCGGAGTTAAACTCGGCATGACAATACCAAGCTCTCCCTTACGATGGTTACATTACCAGTAACATAATTCAATGGAATGTATGGTTTTCCAGGAACGTAATGCAGTGGAGTGTATGGTTATATAGCAATTTAAATGGCTAAATCTCAGATATGATTGGTTCATGTGATCCTATTTGTCACGCATCAATTATCTTTCACATATTATTTCATCACGCTTTATATACAATGGCTTCGAAAAGTACTCTAACTACAGTATATAAAAAAAATTTATTAGTTGTGTAACCATTTCCCTTTGTAGAACGATCTCCCTCGACGTACGTACGTACGTACGTACGTAATACTGTATTGGTCACTTGAAATTAGAATATTCTAGACTTTTCTCGTCTGTTTATAAATTAATGCTCTGCTCCGAGAAATGGATTTACAATTTACCAAAGAAATAACTAATTTTGACATATTACAATAGAAACTCAAAATGCATAGTGGACTATTTATTAACATTGGAAATTTTACTTTCGATGTCTTAATTATATGAACTAAGATTTGTGTAATAAAAAGAAATTCTGTGAATATTTCCTCTGTACGTACGTACCACTTTAATAGTTGTAACGTGCTACAAAAACAATTAAAGCATATTAAAATGCATGATTTACAAACTCGTAGATATACAGATATTTAATAAAAAACTATGGGAAGCGCTTTGGAAGAACCACTTAAAAATATTTCTTTAAAAGAAGAACCAATTGAAAATATTTCATTAAAAGAAGAACCAATTAAAAATATTTCTTTAAAAGAAGAACCACTTAAAAATGCTTCATTAAAGGAAGAATGGCTAGAAAAAGCTATTTCTGATGAGTATATTAACGAATTTGACTACAATAAATTTACTGATATGAAAGAAATCGGTAGAGGCGGTTTTGGAATTGTATTCAAATGCGTATGGGAAGAATGTAAATTAACAGTTGCTCTTAAAGGTCTAAAAAATTTAGAGATTGATGATGATGCTAATCAGGATGTTGATGAGAAAGTAAAGACTAATCAGGAATTTGTTAAAGAGGTACTGTACAGTACTGAGTTATTTAAAAACAATTTAAGATGAAAATTTAATTTAATTACAAATAAATCCATTACAGCTTCGGATGTTACAAAAAATTGGCTTTCACCCGAATATCATTCAATTTTATGGTGTAACTAAACGTAAGTATGTTATTTTGCCTGGACATGCTATAACAGATTTAAACTTAACTATTTTATCAAATAGATCCAACAGAGAATTATAAAGTGATTTTACAATTTGCCGAAGGTGGCGATTTACAAAATTACTTAGTAAAAAACTTTTCCAAACTTAATTGGGATGATAAGCTACGTATTGCTGGGGAAATAACATTAGGTCTTCTATTTTTGCATGCTAATAATATAATTCATCTTGACCTTGTAAGTACAAATATACTCTATACAATTATTTAACAATTATCTGATAATTTCACATACATTTATAATATTGTATAGCATTCCAAAAATATATTGGTTCACAAAGGAAAAATGATGATATCCGACTTTGGCTTGTCTAAACGGTTAGATAAAGCTTCGGGCTCAAGATCTATTGTTTATGGGCAACCTGCATACATCGATCCACAATGTTATAGGGATGATTCATATAAACGTAATAAAAAATCTGACATTTATAGTTTAGGCTTCATCTTGTGGGAGATTACAAGTGGTCGAGCTCCATTTCGTTCACTCTCTCAATGGCTAATTGTTAGTCAAGTATATACCGGAAAGAGAGAGACTCCTATAGAAGACACACCTAGAGAATATGTTGCACTTTATAAGCGATGTTGGGACGAGGATTCCGAAAATCGCCCTGAAACTAGATCTATTCATGACATTTTAGAATGTTTTATTTCTCGTAAAGAATTATCTGACCTCCAAAAGCAGACAATACAAGCAGTTGGAAAAAAGGCCGAACATCTCACTGCAGCGAATGCAAATATACCATCCATGTGAAAAATGATGATAGATGTTGCTTGTTCCCGATATGATGACATCTCTTATAATTTTTCT
Source organism: Dentiscutata erythropus (assembly GCA_910591965.1). Classification (NCBI taxonomy): domain Eukaryota; kingdom Fungi; phylum Glomeromycota; class Glomeromycetes; order Diversisporales; family Gigasporaceae; genus Dentiscutata; species Dentiscutata erythropus. Next base: position 4,208 of record CAJVPY010004712.1, on the reverse strand, counting down.
TTGATTTTTTGTTATTTATTATTTATCATACATGTACTGTAAAATATCCATAGTTTATTGTATTATTTATTTATCGATTGGTATAGGTGCTCGTTATCTGGTTAGCTTCACTGTATAGTTATTCTTATTTCGTCTTATTTTTATTTGTTTTAATGCCACCAGAGAAACTTTTTTACGATCTTAATGTGGTGATTTTTGGATAGCTGTAAAATATAATGAATGTATAGTAATATGCTTTACGTAGCTGGTAGTTATTGTAAACCTTACTATGCTCATTTTAGAATCTTGTAATTTGTCGCATTACAATTTGTTTATTTACAGGCATGTTGGTATGGATAAGAAAAGTTTATATTGTAAAAATTCGTATTTTTATTCAAAGGAAATAAAATAGTATGCGAAAAGATTTGAGAATTGCGTGACGCCATCCTTATTATAGAGAAGAGTCATCAATAAAGGATGTAAAAAAAACATTAATCCATGTTGGAAATTCAAATTGTATGTAAAAGAAAATTCATTAGTCTTAGTAGTGTGAATTTGAATGTATTTTAAATCCTTGCTTTTTGAACTCTAAAAATTTTATTAAATTTGATTTTACGAAAAAAATTAGTAGATTACTGTACATTCAAAACCAAAGAAAACTTTTGCATAATGATTAAACTTTTCAATCCCTTCAATACTTATTCTTTGCACTGCTTATATAAAACTCTTAAAACATTACATTGCTATAATCACACATAATGTTAAACGTGATTAATAAATTTAAAAAATATCTGGTATACATTATTTTGACAATTTTTTGTGTTGTCCATTTCTAAGAGTTTTAATGGTACTCTCTATTAAGAATATACTTAGCATCTTAATTTTCTTCAAGTTTCTAATATAAAGTAATAAAAAAAATAAATACCTAGTTATACCTTAATATTCTAGAGAACTAGAAATTAGTGTAAGGACTGAATAAAGTTTTTAAATGAGCAATAATTTGTATCTGAAGTATGATAATTATTTTATATTCGCACGAGATAATCTATTATACATTTGTGTGTGTGTTACTGTAATAGCCGGTAAGCATGGTTGGCACATTTATCCATTGGAACGAATGGAGAACAACTCCATTGACATTGTTCTATTGCTACATTGAGAATGGACCCAATGGAAGCCAACCAACTCCATTGACATTGATCCGTTTGACCTGTTTATCAACAGGTCGAGCTATCGGTATATGAGATTAGAACTTTATTCTTCATCGGCTTCGTTAGATATTCTATTGGAGCCATTAGCTCTACTGGGTTCTCCGCTGGCTCCATTAGGTTCTCCATTAGTATCTTGACTCAATTCACTCCATTGGCTCCATTGGTAATTTTTTCTATAGAGTATAACCATTGCCAACCTTGCCGGTAAGTTTCTGTAATTGAAATTTTATAGTAAATTAGATGCAAGTCACATAATACTAACGCTAATACAATCAATTAACATAACTTAACCACTTAATGATCATTTCAGTCGGTAAGTTCTGTAAATAAAGTTTTTACATAAATTACGACACAAATCATATAATATTAATACAATCTAATGTAAACTTAACCATTTATTGCGTATCACTACAATAGCCGGTAAGTTCTGTAACTAAATTTAATACAAGTCAATACTATTAATCTAACATAGTCTTAACCACTTAGTGTGTGTCACTGTAATAGATGGTAAGCTCTGTAACTTAATATTTTACAGTAAATTGTTGCAATCTAACATATATTTAACCACTCACTGTTTTTTTGTAGGGTTTGCCTTCGCCAGGAAGGGTACAAGGAAGGCGGAATGGGGTCTGGTTCCAGAACTAGTGCAAAGATAAATACCAGTTTAGTTTGTTATTTTCTTGTTTTTCTATAGTTAGTGTTTTGTCAGGAAGAGTATAAAGGAGGTGGAATGATCCGGAACCCAGAGTCAGTATAAAAATAAACATTGGTTTAATTTTGTTTTTTGCTTCTTTCTTGTGTTCATTCACATTAATGTTTTCTTTCTTCTGTAGTTTTGCTTTTCCAGGAAGGGTATAAGAGAGGCAGGAATAGATATCTAGAACTTAGACGTGGTACAAAGAAGGTGAAAGGTCTTGTTGTAAGTGACACAAGATGTAATGAAATGTAAATTTTTTTAACGAAAAATTTTTTATAAATTTTTTGTTAGTAAGTATATCGAACCCGAACAAGTTTATGAACTTTTGAACTGAACTTGAACCAAACCCGAACACGTTCGAAAAGTTTGATATCGAACAATTGTTTTTATCGAACAATTATAATAGATTCAGCCAGGTTCAGTTTGAAATTTGAACTGAACGGAACTTAAGGTTAAGTTTAGTTTGGTTTGGTTCGATTTATGGGAACACTGTCTGGTCTATGGCTACATAATTGAATTAGAAAATTATTATTTAAGGTTAAAACTGTTGTTAGATTTTTGAAAAATGATAAAAAAATAAAAAATTTCATTGGTCAAATAAAATTCTTGATATATAAAATATTTAGAAATGAAGAATATAGGTTAGAAATTACTCAAATAGAAAAATCTAAAGATTTTAAATTATATTTATATGTATGGGAAATTATATACATCTCCCACGGGACATATCTCTCAAAATTCCTTAAAGTTTATTTATGTTAGAATAGCGGCTAGATTAAGGTTAGAGATTAGAAGAAAATGTAGTAAATTTGCTCAAGGGAAACTTCTTGTTAGAGCATGAAAGGATTTATCTATGCGTTTTTTGAGAAATAAGTAACTTTCTACTAACGTTTGTTTTGATCATTTTACGTTACCCTAGCCGTGAAGAAAATTTTCGGAGTTTTTGAGTAAAAATATCTCAATAACTAGTTATTTAAAATCGATAAAATTTTTTATAACTTATTTTTATGAACAATAGAGTTAAAATGAAAAATTTATATCGATTTAGACAAGTAGTTATTGAGATATTTTTGTTCAAAGTTTGAAAAAACTTAGCTGCGGTCTTTGTTTTAATAATCGGCTAGATTTTTTTGAACTTTGAGCGATGATATCTCGATAATTATCTACTTATTTTAACTCTGTGGATCCATAGAATTAGGATAAAGAAATTTTCATTGAATTTAGATAAGCAACTATTGAGGTATTATCAAAATAAAGACCGCGGCTAAATTTTTTCAAACTTTGAACGACAATATTAATAAATAGTTATTAAGATATTTTTGATCAAACTTTGAAAATTTTCTTCACGACTAGGGCCAATGATGATCGGGCAATATGCATAGCCGAGCACAGAATTTTTAATAAGATCCTAATTTTTGATTTATATAAATTTTAAGTTAATTAGATATCTGTAAAAAATAATTTATATAACGAAAATGACCTTACGGTACTATGTAGATTTTATGATAAAATTAAAATTTCTAGCCAACTAATAATCCAATTCAAATATTTTATTTTGTTTTATTTTGTAGAACTCACTAAGTTCTACACAAAAAAAAAAAAAAGTTTAATTGAATTGAATTACTGGATAGCTATGAATTTTAAATTTTATTTATAAAATCTGCATAGTCCCGTAAGGTCATTTCAAGGCAAAGACCCCATATTTTATTGATAAAATTTTGCAATCTACTTTTACTACTTTATTTTTTTTTATTTTAATTTAATAAACTATTAATAAGTTTTTAAATAATCTCAAGAATATGTTTTTATTTTAATTTAATAAACTGTTAATAAGTTTTTAAATAATTTCAAGAATATATTTTTATTTTTTAATTTATTATAGTTTTTTACTTCTATATTTTTAGAGCTTTTTTTGTATACGTATATATGTTTTACGTCAATTCATGACTTCTGGCGGTCTTAAATTAACATGTGTTACTTTAAGATTTATACCGATCAGAATATGACATATGTTAAATTAGCTTTAAGTATTTTTGTTCAAACTCCTATCGGGCTTAAAAAAAAAAAAAAACTTAAAAAAAAAAAATCAAACTCCTATCGGGTGAAAAATAAGAACTGCAGTAAAGCGGAAAGTAAAACTAAAATGTTAATAAACTTTTTAATTGCATAAACTATATGATTACAAATATATAAATAATAAAGATGATTTTAATATTTTTTTTTTGACTTCTTTATTTCAATATGACTTCAAATAATTCATTAGTTTACCCGTTTATTTCACCTCAAAACTTTGAAAAAATAGTTAATAACTATATGAATAA